>DWDU01004355.1:0-10824 GCA_018245575.1 Jemadia suekentonmiller | reverse complement strand
TATAATGTAGATAATACATGGGATGTACACCTTATACAGTAAGACTTAAGAATTGAGTACATAGTATTAAGTTAATATAATATTGCAGCGAAATTGAAATAAAAGATTATTCTTTGTTTAGTTAGTGGTTGTAGTTGTAGATGTGCAGTTTTTGAAGTTTATTTTCCATAGTATGTGTAGCATCGAATGTAGGAAAAGTTAACTTGTGATACTTTAGTCCCGAACATGGTTTAATATAATGATGTATGTACATTATGTTTATAAATATGGATATCAATGTCTTGAAAATGTATTATACTATAATTCCTTTTCCCCGGTAGCACATACACCGACCGGCTACGTGACGATCGTTGTAGTTTTATAAATGCTGCAACTAGTCATCCACAGATGACAACAGTCTGGTGATAGTGTAACGAGCGCGCACCCGCGGCACGGCGGCCTGCAGCAGGAAGTCGGTGAGCGGCGCGCGCGCGGCCGACAGCGCGCGCAGCGTGAGCGCGGCGGCGCGCGCGCCCGGCGCCGCCCCGCGCACCACCTCCAGCCGCAGCGCGCGCAGCTGCAGCGCGCTCAGCGCCCGCTCTGCGCACACACACACGCACGCGCTACACTGCTGCCCCGCCGCGCCGCTACCTCTTCAGGACGCTTAATGATCTACGACTCTTATACTAAATTCAAAACATGTCATGTCGACTTAATCAAAACTAATAATAATACTGTGGGAATTAAAATGAAAGATTTTACCATGGAAAGTAGACGGTTGATAAGCGACATATGCATATACCGTACGTGCATGTTAACACATATAACCTATACAGATACTTTTATAACACTTGCTTTTATAAAACTAGTAATATTTGTACCGGTCACACAAATATTAAAGTGAAGAATTATTTAATGTTACATTATCATTTAAATCTTCTTTTGGACGACACAACCGATCGCTTACCTTCTGGCTCCGCCTGCGGCAGAGGGGCGGGGGCGAACAGTCCGTCGAGCAACAAGGAGGGCGCGGCCGTCGGCGCCGCGGGGTTGTTGTTAACGGGCGTCGTGACGGGCACGCTGGGGGCGCTCAGGTCCAGACCACTCAAAAGATCCAAAATATCCTGTGAACATTGATTACATTTAATATTTAACATTGATTACATTTAATATTTAATAAGATTACATTTAAAATTTTGTGTAACAACAGTATATAAATCAAATGGCAACTATTGCTGTAACAATTGGACAACAACCAAATTTAAATCGAAGCCTGTAATAAATCAACGTTTCCGTTCATGTATGAACAATCATTCGTGATTTTTCTGTTTACAGAACCCTGGTGATAATTTGCGGGAACAGTACAAAAATGGATTTTTAAAATTCTCTATTAACATCCTTATGTTTTAAACACGAGAATGTGCTATCACAATGCATCATTGTAACTGAACCATGTAACAAAATTTCTATTCTTTGAGGGTTTGTGATTCACGAATCTTTATTAATTTTTAGTTTTAAAATATATAAAATAATACTTACATTGGTCGTGTTATTATTGTTCGTAGTAGCCGGCACGTGCTCCACGTCGCCGTTCGACAAATGCTCCGATCCGATTATCAGATCTAATAAGGCATCCTGTGGTGTGTGTAAAAAAATCATTTAAACCGCATACATTTGACGCACTGTTACAGATAAAAAACGAGTTATTTACTACACCTACATTTTTAAGCATTCAAGAACTCATTCAAATGTGTTTATATCTACAGTATTTTACATATTTAGGTGAGGTTGTAACTTAGAAATGAAAAGCAATAACTAAAAGTTAATATATTTAACGAGTAATTAGCTGTCATTGAAGCAGTTAAAAGAAGCACATGAATGTGGAAGCGTGCGTACGGGGGCGCGCGCGGGCGGCGCGGGCTCGGGCTCGTGGTGCGGCTCGTGGTGCGGCTCGGGCTGCGGCTCGGGCTCGGCGCGCTCGGCGGGCTCCATGGCCGGCATGCGCTCCAGCAGCGCGCCGCGCAGGTGCGCGTGCTGCCTGCGGGCCGCGCGCTCGGTATACAACTATGCCTTCTTTGGCATTCACTTCAACACTTCAATAACAGTACTTATTTACCTCATCGCGACGACCACTATTCATTATATACGTAACCATGTGCAAGTATTATACACTCAAAAAAATTCTTCCAACAATGAACCACTTCACAGCATATTATCCAAACGAGCGATCTTATAAAGGTACAATTGACTTGATCAATTTTTTTTTAAATTTCCTAGAATAGATACTCTTTGTGTTCCAAGTGAGGGACTCGGCACGATAACATAATAAGAGTAGTAACTGATTTTTCCATGCAATTACCTGTACAATTGCCCCAATTCAACGCCCCGTTGCTGAAGCTCGATGTGTATGTGGGAGCCAAACGTGTCAACTATTACTCGAATCTTCCTGTAAGATATAAATGTTACACATTTTAGCACACTTTTACGTACAAACAAGGTCACATAAAATACTAAGATTTACAGTCATTTACAATATCCAAATCATATTATAATTTTGTCAGAATGCATGTACATATTTCAGGCCAATTTAAGAAATGTTTATATTATATGTACCAGTTTATCCATTACATAATGATAAAATTCTAAAATACTTCTAGAAATTTGTTATTTCCTTTACTAACATTGAAGTGTCATATTCATAATAAAATCTTAACATGTGTCACAGGCTACTTATCTAATACTAATGTCTGTACTACAGTAATGAAACTTGTAAATGCATAGTTATATAAATAACTTTCCACCCACCCATAACTGTCATCACATAAATATTCATCATCTGTAGGAATCAAACCTACAATCTTCTATTAACCTGTCAGCCTCACTGACATCAAGAAAACAATAAGTTAAATATATAACAATATACACAGGCATTTCATAGAAGGCGCAAGGAGAGCACTCATAAAAAGCTGGCAACACATTGGCCACTCATTCGGTCTTGCATATGGTCATACTCATTCATTGCATTGCATACTCATTAGGTCGTTCATAGGTCATTATGACCACATACCATCATCAGGTGGCCATATGCCTGTTTGCCAGGCTAAATATTATATATAGAAAAAATAATAATATACACACTCTTGACTAGGCTTTGTAGTGAATCTGGTGGAGAGCTTGGCTAGTGACAGTAGCAGGTATTCCTTGCTGGTGATAGACAGCTGAGTGGACCACAGCAGCTTCTGGTAGATGTCAATCACATACTCTTCTGTTGGCCTTACAAAATCATCTGTGGAGACAAAGGCATATGAATTTATTTCTATATTCAAAACCAATATAATAGTCTAAAAGAAAAACCTGCATGTAATGAATTTTTACACAATTTATATTATGTATAGTGTATGGTCACAGAATATTCTTTTCACTCCTGTAGAGTTCTGATTTTATAAGGGTTTTTAATGTATTTGAAATGAACAAATTACTGGGCAGAACGGGTAGAGACATTCTGCCATAATTTTAATACCTAATTTATAACACCTTCAATGTAAACTTTAACATTTATTTTTGTATTTTAGGGGTACAAATATGATCAGAAATGTGACCACAACCATATTAGAGTGTATTCAGAAATTTCTACAAACCGTGTATAAAATTGAGTAGAGATTGGAGTGTTGAATAACAACGCCATATCTCTACTCATAATTATACATATGAACTTTTGTTATTGTGTGAGCATATGAGTTTAGAATCTCAGGAGTTCAACGTTATATTATAGCATCACGCTAGGTCCAATAGGGGTAGACAGAAAGGACTTATCTCGATAATTTACAAACACGTGTATAGATGATAAACTTGCATACACATACCGACGCCGTCTTCGTCGACCATGGATATAGCGTTGCTGGCTTCGGAGACCAGCATGTCGCCATATTCACCGATCGTCCACGCGGCCACCTGGAACACATCAATTTAAATGATAACAATAATACTCGTCATCAATGTTACATAGGTTCCTCAGTTCTATTGCGTCCAGTCTCCCGTTGGTGAGAGAGGAGTCAAAGCTACAATATCATCTGTCATGGTATCCATGGTGGTAATGTTTCCCCCGTGCGGGCGGCACCTGCACGAGCGGCTGCTTGTCGCCGGCGTCGGCGGCGCGCGCGGCGCGCTCGAGCGCGCTCCACAGGCGCTGCGCGGCGTAGGCCTGGCGCTCGGGCGCCGCCGCCGACACGATCTGCAGCGTGCCCGACACCGTGTCGTCGCGCAGGTAGTTGCCGGCCTGCGTAACATAGACATAGCATTGTAAATAACATTCTAATGTCCATTTGGAACATCAAAATAACCGCTTATGACTAGATGCATATGTATGTGTACACGGTACATAAACCAAAATAACATTTTTTTACAATTTTAATTTGTCTGTCGGTCTGTTTGTTCTGGCTAATCTTTGGAACGGCTGGAACGATTTCGATGGAATTTTCACTGGCAGGTAGCTGATGTAATAAGAACTAACTTAGGCTACTTTCATTTTAAAATTACACGCGGACGAAGTATTAGTTACTAGTTATTACAAACATACTATCCTTTCACAACTAAGTAGGAATCGAATGTTAAATTTAAAAAAACCAGATTAGTTAACACAACTTTATAAATCGCGATATAAAATTCAATAAATCGTGATTGCATTGAAACGGTTTCAATAATGTAACTTTTATTATCATCCATTCATCCATCCATCAAACCTGCCAGATCCTTATGAGACCAAGTGGCCATACAATCAATGAATAAAATAACCTTATAGGATCCCAAAACGACAAGCTACTTCTAATACAACGTGCATGTCTCAAATACAAACTCTTGAAATCCTCGTACAGCAGACAATGCAGTAACGTTCATATATTGCTGTTGTCTATGAACAGTACAAAGCGATACCTTGAGGAAGACCCGGAACAAGGTGTCCAGGTGCCACTTGCTGGACGGCGCGTATCGCTCCGCGGCGAGCACCATGGCGCTGGAGCAGTGCGCCTTGAACTCCGCGTCCGAGCGCTCCAGGAACGTCAGCAGCTCCTTCATCATGGCGCGGATGTTCTGGCCGTTGATCAGCGCGAACGACAGCTCCATGGCGCGCCGGCGGATGGACACGTCGGGGTCCTCAACAATTTAGAATATACATGTAAACCGAGCTGTTTCTATGAACTGCCTATAAAATTACTGCCTCGTTGGTCGTATTGGTTGCGAGAGGGACTACCGACCGGGGGGTCTCGCGTTCAAGTCCCGAGTCGGGAACTATAAAAATTTTCTAATTTAATCTGGAATGTGCCCGATGTATGGTAATAGGGTCACCACCTATTCCATAGCGGGACATAAACTTCACTGGGACGGTTACGTTGCGTATGGGATTGTAGATAATATTAGTGACTTCGATCGCGCCGACACCCACATAATTCCCTTGCACTATTTAATGGAATGTAGTGTGAGAGGTCACCTTGAGACACTCGAGGATGGTGGTGCGGTGGCGCTGCACGGCGGACGTGTCCACGTGCACGGTGCGCAGCAGCGTGTTGAGCGCCACGTAGCGGATGTTCTTGTCGTTGTTGAGCAGGAAGCGGCCCAGGATGTTGACGGCCAGCACGCGCAGGCTGCTCTCCGACTTGATGTCCATGATGGACAGCACCGTCTCGTACAGGATCGTGTTGCCCACGTTCTTGCTAGTCTCCGTGTTGGTGGCCACCTGCGCCAGGATGTCGTTCATCGCCTCCGACGCCTCCGCGTCGTTCTTGCCCAGTATTCGCAGGAGGCGGAGGATTTTCACCTGAAATTTCGTAATATACGATTGTGTTGAAGTACGAAATAAAATCGATTTAGCTTATACAATTCGTAATACAGTAAGTACGGGAGTTTTTGTTGAAATAGTAAGCGGCGAGTAAAAAGCTGCGATATAACTTGTAAATTTGTACGCTATGCATACCTGCAAGAAGGGATCGGAAACGCCACAGACGTCGTGCTCTGGAGAATATCCGGCGAGGATAAGATTCTTCAATATTCGCACTAAATTTGGAACGATCTAGAAAAACAAATAATAACATTAAAGATCTGCAAAGCGACAGAACAATAACTTGCGATATCAAAACGATACACACGACGACAGTCAGTCGAAAAGCCGAACCCAATTCCGATATATACACAACCAATATTAAATTACGCAGGCATGATTTTTGTTCTGATGCATCGATACATACTTTCTAAATACACTGATGGCATAACAAGTTACAGGATACAATTCCTATACGGCATACGTTGCGCGGTACACAAATACAAAGGCTACACAACTTGCGAACATGGGATATACAGGGTACAATCATACTGAACTTTAAATACATACATATAGAACGCAAAATATAAGTGACACAATCTTAAGCAAATGTAAGCTTCGACCTGTTGTAAGATTAGTTTCTATGTTATTTTAAAAAAAACTACAATCTGCTGTGTACCTCTTTGAAGATAACAGGCGTGATTTTAATTTTTTCAAACAACTTTCTTTATCATGTTTCATACAATAAAAATATGACAAGCATAGTCATCTGGGAACGCAGTAGCGCTATTTATCGGGCAATATCGTGGCTTAAGGCCACCCTCTCGTAATAATAAGAAAAATCGTCGCCTCTAACAGTCAATTTTCCAGCTTTAAAACTTATTTTGCGTAAAAAGTGTCACGTTAAATTCGAAATACACAACTAAATACGTTATCAAAGTATATCAATTAACAAAACAGGAAAATTAAAATGAATAAAAATAAAAACGTAAACACCCCTCCATTGCGAATTAGTTACGATACAATCGTGCGAGTATCAACCGTGAGACAGGAAGGAAGATGTTCTCCGTCAGCTCGTGTTAGTACCGCGTGACAGATGTCATACAAAGTCTGTTTTGTATGTGGTGTGTGTATGAGATCAAAACATCACGTGAATGTACTCACACTCATCAGATACAAGTACTTTTAATTGGATAAAAAATCAGATACACTCGTATGTGCTCTTCAAAATATTATATTTAGATAAAAAAAACGCAGCTTTTCTCATGTCACTTGTGAACAATATATCAATAATAAGTACAAAGTACATCTTGCTGCTTTAGAATTTTAAGCGAGGACTTGGCTCCACGCTCTGCCGTGCCCGTTATCGGCTGGCAAACTGTGTGAGCATACCCTTCAGAACTGACACTTATTACAATGTAATCAACCACTACCTAGATAGAAGTACTATGAATAGTTAACTTTTACCAACATTGTTACGTCTCTACTGTGGGGAAGATATCTTTTGAAATGTAATCGGGTACAAGTTATACATAAGCTTTTTAAATATACGCACATATATTATATATGTAATCGTAAATCATTGTAAGACTGTCATTATAAACATAATCGTAATATATTCATAGGTATGTGACTAAACTATCAAACCAAAATTCAATCTCTGGTTTCATCCCACACAACATGTTTTCTGTGAATCGTGAACACTTTATTAGATTTCAGAAGATAGTACGACAGTCTTACAACAATTAAATATATATTCATAATGTAACCAACATACACAATAATATGACCATTACAATAATACATGACATTCATGCTAGTTTAATTCAACCTGTTGACACTGTGCTCGTCGCAGACACGATTTCATGTCTATAACGAACAAATATTTCCAGCAGAAACAAAAAAAATCTGTCATATTCGTTCGCAGCGGTCGTTTTGTGTAAAAAATTTGGTACATCACATTTGTACTATTTGTCATCACTCTTTAGGAGTCTGGCCAGTTTTGATACTTTGTACTCAATTGTACTATGAATAGTTTCAATGGCAAGTGTTAACAGGCTAAATTGTTAGAAATAGTGCAAGGATCAGCATGTGTGATTACCTCGCGCTGCCCGCTTTCCTACGGGACAATATAAAACATCTCATTAGTATCGGGAACAGGCTCTCAACAACGCGTACTTCGAATGATAAAACAATCATTCGAACAAAATAACAATACAAAAAGGAGTTGATCAGTAACTAGAACACGACATGTCAATCTGTCAATCCAACTTATGGCTATGTTGATCGATCAATTCAATGAAGATGGACTCTGTATTAATGTCAAACCAGATCACTGTGTGAGAATTCAGGTGAATTTTTAAATGTAACGATTGTCGTAATATGAATATACTAATTTATTACGTATTTCACACCTTCTGTACGGATCATAATTGTTAACTTCTAACATTTTTAGTATGAAATTATTGAAAGTGATTCAGACTATAAATTTTCTAGATATTATTTTCTAGATATGCATAGACATACAAGACAATGAAATCCTTATACTGAGGGATACTTGCTTAATCAAACAATTAGACATGGTTAAGGATTTTTAAACTGTAGGTATATATTATAATAAACATAATCTTAATCTCTTTTTCATTAGGTTTCATGTATATTTAAAAGTCATTCCATGGCTACATCAACAGGTGAATGTTATATTTACTATGAGAATAAAATACCTACAAATAATAACATTTAATTAGTTCATTACTTTTCGGGTTTTTCTTTCAAAATATTTTTATAAAAAATCTAAAGAAAAAAGAAAACTTCCTGTAATGTATATCAAGAATTCCCAAGAAAACTAAATATTATTTTACTTAATGTATTCGTAAAACGCTTTTGTGTTTCGATTAAAATAGTGTGACGCATTGCACAGCGCAATAAAAATCAAAGTGAACAATCAGAACAATACATGTAAATAACTATTGAACATAAATATATATATACAATTTATATCGATAAGCGATATCGATAAAAGGCATTGCCGTGTCGGATATATACAGTATATCGCGAAGACTGATAAGCAATGTCTCGCTTTATTTTTCTATTTACATACTTTGTTCTTTCATATTTCGTTACCGAAGTTTATTGTAATGAATGTGAAAGATATTGGTATCTTTTAGAGTTTCGGCCGCTGATTGAATTTTTAATTGTGTAGTATAAAAGCGCAAAGCAATATTTGTATAGTATTTGAAAATCACGATTTTAAAATTTCAATTGCTGTATTTCTAAACATAACATACGTTACGTTATGCACGTTAATTGCTATATTTTTAAATGTAAAATAAGTTAGTTTACGTACGTTAATTGCTGTATTTTTATGTTTTGTATTTTGATGTTTTATATATTTTGTTTATGGTTTGTCAATCACATCAATATTACTTTATTGTATATTTGTGATCAGATTAGCCGTGTGTGGCGATGTTTCAAGATATTATTACATTATGTTATCACTTTGTTCATAACATTTAGTATTAAGCAATTTGCAGTTACAGAAACATCTACACAGAACGCAATATTTGAGCTTCATATTGGCGTGCTCCGGTTCACGTGTATGTGACATTATTTTGGTTCTGTCAATATTTACGTACATATATCAAAATAGACTTGTCTGTGTTCACATATCCACCCGAGACCCAGACTGTGTGAGTGGGTTTAATATTTAATAAAAATATGAAAAATTAGCATGAAATTAAACATTTAGCTATTTTTATAAAATATAAATTGATATCGCCTAACCAGCAGTAGAATCAATGGCAAAAGTTATCTTTGGTGACGTTTTTATTATCACATGTATTCAAATTTAGACACCATAGCATTCAGTAACAAAAATACACTACGGAATAAACGTTTCAACATAACGATTATTGGTGTGAAAAATAATTTCTACGTTAAAATTACCTACTCTTACTAATATTTAAATTAACTTTCGAAAATGGAAATAAAATGGGATAAATGTAAGCCAATTCATTTCGATTAACAATTATTTATCTAGAGAAGATTAAAGACTCCTCATCGTTTATGACTTAAGGTCTAATATGTATGACGTATACTATACAACATATTATGTACATGAATGTTTGTATGTAAATGTGTAAGAAAGACTTACCTTTTTAAAATGATTGAGCGTATCGGGACTGTTCTCGCACATTTCAGTGATGAGTGTCACCCCGGTTATGAGAACACCTGACGGAGACAATAACGTTGTAAAACAATATGAAGTGTAAAATAATATTGTCCATAAATTTCTTCTGTGTTTAATGAGAACTTATAGCATTACGTAGCTCCTTACACGAACAAAGACGGTGGACACGAAAAGTTTTAACTTAAAACAAAAAATATTTGTCGACATTATAGTTAGTCCTTTTATCATGTAACCCTTGGATATCGATCTTCTCACAGAATGAGAACAGTTCTCGTCATAGTTTGCCACGGTGGACACCTACTGTTTAGTAGACTGCACAGGCTTCTGAGAACGTGACGGAGCCCGAGGTACATGTAGTATACGTTCCTCACACTGTTTTCGATTAATAAAATGTGTTGATACACGTTAACACGTGCAAATGTGATTTAACACATTTTTTTTAATGTGCAAAGAATCTGTGTGATCTAACACATGTCACCAAGCGTCGTGTGTAGACACAGACAGATTACATATTATGTTTGCAGAATGGTACAAGCCGAGGTTTTCGTATACTTGTGGACATTAACGACGTTATCATGATAATATAGAACAGTACGTGCTATAAAATAAGTGATAAAGCGGTCGAGCGAAATCAATCTCGGCGACTGAGCTTTAAACGGATAAGTGGGGCGTGTATGTTGATACGGCTATATTTGTACAGTGAAGAGCATTGAAGGTTTGCTTGGAGTCTTGGAGTACTTATTGAAAATGACATCTTAGCTTTTTTTATTTTTTTGATATATCACTAGCCGTTCCTTGTCCTCTTTAACGATATAGAAAAATATCCAGTACGTTTATATTCCACATT
>DWDU01004354.1:0-10825 GCA_018245575.1 Jemadia suekentonmiller | reverse complement strand
TATATTAATGGGTATGTGGAGTATTTCTAATGTAATAATTGCATATAACTAGTTTAAATATTGGTTTGTAATAATTCTTACATGTAGTTCGTTTTCAAAGTACCTATACTCACTTAAAGTAGAAAAATATCGGACGCTAATTAGTACAAAATAGTCTTTTAACGAAACCGAGTATTGAATGTAAATGAAGAACGGTAGGTCTGTAAAATGTAGTCTCCAAAAACAGCCTCTCACCCCAAACGCATATACCGTCTCCGTTTCGTCACGGGTAAAAATAATTATATCTACTCGTATATATTAGATTCACACATATTTATGTATATTAAAATATCTTTCATTAGTCATTAGAGACACTTACATTCGTCATATATGACGTCAGAGCATCACTTCGCACACGGGAAGCAAAGTTACGCCAATACTAATTGCATCCTGGTTGCTCTTTGTGCGTCTGTGCCAGCCCTTTGGCGTCCAAGAGCGAGTAATTGACAATCAAAACGCCCTTTGCGCGCCATGAGAAACTTCGTTAACTCCTCCGTGTTCAGGAAAATTAGTAACGCAATAATGGGAGAGTGTAATAAGCTAATGGATCGGAGTCAGGTCATCGAGAGGCGATCGGCGATGTTCTGATCTAATTAAATGTCAATTCTGGAAGCGATCTTGCCTCGCGCTGCCGTCAAAGGGTTTGCACCGGAAATTTATTTACCGACGCTCTCCGGCACGATAGATTGTAATATAGTTAGTATTTAGACACTGATTTTCGTACATTTACTTATGTAGAATATAAATGTTCACTAAGGATCGACGACCGGCTGTAATTCATAAAATTTCAAATCAAATTATCGATGTTCTCATGTCAAAGAGTCATTTCTATTAAATATTTCTTCTGAGCTACTAATTGACAACAAAGTATTATGTGCCTGATATTGACAGTATAAGCGGAAACAATACGTACCTATATTGATATTTTACGCTTATTTCTCACAACGGTGGTTAGAGATTAAGGATCGCCACCCGCTACAGTCATTACACTTCTTTCGTTTCTTCTTCATCCATTAAGGTCGTCATACAAGATCATCATTGTAGGAACTTTTGACTTGCCCTTCTTTTAAGATGTGTCCGATGTTAAATACATTGTTTTATTAATTTTCATTTAGGCCATTTATAAAACATATTACATATTTAGCTTTCTACGCTTATTCTCTATGCAGACTTTAACTATAGGTACTAAGTCTTAGGCTCTTCCGTGCGCACAATATTATTAACAGGGGTCACCAAGATTTTTCTTCACATATTAAAACGTACAATTTTATAAGATATGTGTCACTGTGACGCGGCAGGTCTGTAAGGATAGAAATATTTGGCACTCTGAGCTTTCTGCCTACCCCGTAAGAGATCTGGCGAAGATATGTTTGTATGTGACAATGTAACAATTTGAATATTTGATATGTGACAATCCGTAATAAAGATATTTGACGGATTATGCGTTGTACGAATTGTTGTATACTCCTATTTTTATGAGTATGTAAAAATTTAATGAATAAAATAATCATAAACATAATCAATTTTTGCCAAAAGTAGCTAAACGTGCTCACGCGCTTTACTTGCGGCCGCTAATTGATAGGGCGTACTTCATCAAGTGACCCCTGTCTCCCATTAGTCAAATCGCTATGACATTTGGGTCCTGCACTCTATTCTCTAACATTTATATCGGGCGAGAATAATACATATATTCCAATATTTCGCTAGGCCTACGCACATTGTCAAGTATTTTCATATTTATAATATCTTGTCATAGCTTTAGCACGTTTAACGACTTTCAGTACTGTTATTCCTTTCGCTCCAATATTTTCCTTGCTTTACGAAAAAAACTTTTACAGACATTACTCGCTATAGACATAATAAACACATTTCTCTTCTGAAACAATGCCAAGAGATCCGTCCGGTCCCGCGGATGATTTAATACTTACGTTCCGATAGAAATCTCATAATACCCAATCATCCGGCTCCCTGGGGAGACGCCGCGAATCTGACGATTCGATTACCGTCCAGCGAGCCGGGTATTACGCGACAAAATATAAATTCAATTGTAAAAGATTCCCTCCAGATCTACGGATTATTATTATTTGGACGAGAAAAGTCTAATTGATTTGAATTTTAATTAGAAGAATTCAGAGGCAGACCATTGTAGCGATTAAAGAAAAGAAATGATAGGCTAGGTCCTTAGATTTTAGTTGTTCGACGTGGGATTTTTTGGATTAAATCGTAGCCGACACCTCTTCTCATATTAAAAATATGTATGATTTTAAAATTGAACAATACTTACCTTACTATCTCCGAAACCGGCGCGCAAGTGTGAAGAAAGTGGTGAATATATGAGTAGAAGAAGCGCGGCAGGCCTGTAAGGAGAGAGATACTCGTACTTGGTACTCGGTGCTCCCTGCCTGTCCGGTAAGGGACCTAGCTTGATGATATAGTAAAAATAATAACAATATTTTCTGTAACGATGACGGAAAACATTGGAGATACCTAAATACCTTAACATTCTCCATAAAGCATGTTAAGGCGTGTGAACTTGCAATTAGCAACCGTGGTAGACTAGGCCTTACCTTTGTCGTTCTAAGACTAGACCCGTGCAGAGCAGCAAAATGATAAAAGCATGAATGATGATGATTAAATTGCACTCCCGTGTCACTATTAACAACGAACGTTTAATTTGTTTTATTTTAGTAGAATGTTAACTTTTCATGCACTTTAAAATACGTAATATGTGACTCAATTTTGTTTTTTAGTAAAAAAAGCGACGGAGTATATCCGCAAAATAAGTAAACTGAACAGGATCTCAATTGTTTTTATAAGATAATATTTTTTTTATTTCACGTAACGTAACATCACAGCCGTAATCACTAAAGAAGTAGGCAGATAATTCTTAAAACTGCATATAAATTCATTTATACCAGAGATCTTGCTGAACATGTTGGTAAGGTTTATATTAATTGTAAATACCTTTTAATTGCAAGGTATGTTAAATACTACATAAGGAATAAATCGTAGAACGTTTTTATAAAGATCGTGTTAGATGGCAGTGAAAGTTTCCGAAGAAAATCATTAAACTTGAACAATCGGGACCATAATGGCACTCAGTCGTTATTACCGAGTTGAGCGGCACGAACTCTTAAGGCACTCCACTTTGACCGACTTGTGGAAGTTGGACCTTTCATCCCTACTCGCGACCTGTTGCATCCGGCAATAAAGTAAATCCGGGCCATCTTCCCCCTGCCTCCCTAAGAGCTTATATATTACCAAAGTCAATGAACATTGAGTTCATTCTTCAGTAATCATCATTAATTTTAAATCGATAGTAGTATTTTTTTTGATGGACATAGAAAGTTAGGTCCATTACATAAATATTTTTGCAATTCTTAAAGTTTATATGTCTTGGTCATAGTCTTAAATTACAGGAAACAAATTGCAATGTCATCATCATCTTCATTAATATTTTTATCGGTCCGCTCTTGGACACGAGTTTCCTCTCAAAATAACGCCCAAGGTTAAGGCATAGTCTGCCATGCTGGCTAAGTGCGAGTTATCAACCTTCACACGCCTTGGATTACATTATGTAGATTTTTAAGTGATGCTGATTTCAAGATATGATGTGCCGTCCCTACTGTAAATAATTTCTTTGGGTATGAGGTACCTAGTGTTTAAATAAAAATGTCTATCTTAATTTATACGTATTTATTCTATTTACATTGCCAAATGAGAATTTGTCCAATTACCGACAACATTTGTACATTTTGTCCCATAGAACTTCCAGCGTCTATCAGCTACAATCTAGAATATTCGTACGTATTGAAATTGAATTTGTAATCCTCTTAACGCTTTGACATTTTTCGTTCCATTTCACTGGAAATAGACGCAATCTTAGATCGCAGGTCGCAATTCACAAGGCAATAATGTTATCTGGAGTGAAGTGGGGGAGTGAGTAAATTGTAATATAATTGGCCTTTTAAGGCGCACTCACAGCCAAGTCCGCTTTTAACAACTCCAGACAACACAGCTGCTTCGTGACTTTGTTACGACTTTAGTATTATCCCAAGAAGTTACCTAGGAGCATTGATTACATAAGATACAAGTAGTGGATGGACGATCACCGATTTAACCTGTAACAAAGCCAACATTGGTTTTGAACAAATGTTTTGATTAATCAGTTACTTAGCTTGAAAAAAAAGTCAGTTTAAAGGGGTATAAGAATGATAAAGTTCTTGCGAGCGAAATTGAAAAAATGTCTTTATTTGTGAATGTTAATAATGAAAATAAAGTTTTTGTCTCTAACATTGTCAAATTGTGGTCCCGGATGGATTTCGTAATAACAATTATTATGTGCTTTTAAGCTAATATTGTAATCTGCATATTATCATTGACAAATTGAAAATATGACAGAGTTGAATGCATAAGATATATTTGCTTAAACACTCTTTAAGACCACAGACGGGATTGGATCTGGTCCTGTTGAACTGTGAGCTTTGAGTATGTTAATACTGTAGGTACATTAAATCCAGTTCTGTAAATTTATGTAGATTAAATTATTATTCGACGTAATATTGTCATTACTTGCGACAACATGGTTTAAATGCGGTTTTAAATCCAAAAGCTTTGGCGGGTGCAATTCCAGACAAAGGTTCGCCCCAATAGGTGAATTTGGATTCCAATCCTCCATAGGAAGAATATTACATTTATAGTTTTTTTCGTCGTTCCACTCTTGGAAAATGGGTCTCCTCTAAGAACAACAAAGTAAAGGCCATAGTCTGCCACGCTGGCTAAGTGCGGGTCGACGGACTACACACGCCTTTAGAGAACATTATTGAAATTAACTCTAAGGTGTGCAGGTTTCCTCACGATGTTTTCCTACACCGGTATAGCAAGTAATATTTAAACTTAAAACGCACATTTCATTAAAAAGTGCGCGCCAGGATTTGCACCCAGGCCTCCGAAGTAGCAGTGAGCCTGTTTCAAATTTCAAATCACTAGGCTATCACTGCTTGCATTTTAATATAGTGATATTATATTCAAATTATACCTTGTATTTTTCTTCTTCTCTTTTTCTTTTTATATTTGAACTATTGTCAGCTTATAGCTGAAATAAATGATTTATTTTTAGTCTCATATTAAAGTTCAAATAGACATGTGGGTACGCTGGACCTATACCTAAAGGTTTAGTTAAATAGCCCGTGATCCCTTTGTTTCCTATTTCTGTATCTCGTTAAAACAGAGTAACGTCGATGAATTAAAGCAATTGTTAAATGAGCTACATCCGCGAAGACATTACGCACTCGTTAAATGACGCTTCCATGACTAACCTTAGTACCCAAGTGATTATTAAGCTATGTCCATTCTTTAAATAGACACAGAATACTTACGAATGTTGACAATGGGACGTCAGTTTTTATGTATTGTTATTTAGTTGATTTGTTATAAAAAAAACAGATGGTAGGTACTTGAATGATGTATTCAAATATTTATTGGAAACATCGGAACGTCATCTATGTATGTTTTGTTTTACTGTAATATACAAATGAAAATAATTTACGTATGTTTTAATCTTTAAATAGAAGCGGTAGGTATACGAATCGTTGCAAGAATTGTAACGTTATTTTTGATTTTACTATATGTATATTTGTTTTACAATCACACATGTAAATACTTGTAGCAACAGTTCAAATACCATTTAATACATTCTATTATATTATTACATCTTCGATTTACAATCACATATCACAGTTTATTGATTTTCGATTTGCAATCACATGAACTGTCAAATGTGATTGGTAATATTTTGAATGTAGATACTCACTTTATAACATGAAATAACTTACCCGAAATATTAATATTAATTATACTTTCGATGTTGCACACATAACTAATCTAACATTTACACCGTCACACCTGAAAGTCTTGAATTTTTCCTAAAAACGAGCTTAACTTCCATGCAATGTACCTACTTACCAATGATTTATCACTCGTTCGTGTGCTGGCGTTTGTTTGTGCTCATAAGTGTATACAACATCCTCACGCAGGTGCGTTCTTGGTGCCATACTGCATCATGTTGGTGGTGGGCGGCATCCCCCTGTTCTACATGGAACTGGCGCTTGGACAGTTCCATCGAAAGGGCGCTATCACCTGTTGGGGCCGACTTGTTCCACTTTTCAAAGGTAAAACGGACTAAAACATACATTCTATACCATTTCACATACATATCTGCTCATAATTCAGGAGAGATTCAATATTTTTTCCATCTTCTATTACACAATGGTGCCAACGCGAGTACTGAACGTATTTCACTACGTTTCGCAAAAACAGGTCGTTGGGAATCGCGTCGGAGACAACTCGTTAAAAACTTAACTATACCTACCTCATTTAACGAATCGTTACAAGCCGTTAGTCTCTTCCGCATTTGTGGTAGTTTGAAGTTAACTCCGTAATCTCTTATTGAGATTGATGGTGATATGGGCTAGTGGCGAAATGATCTGTCGGATGTTTTTGAACCACGATGAAGGGTTACAACGTGATATAACAATTGTTTCCTAATTGTAACACCCGAGGTCGACAGCTTAACGTGTCGCTTAGTACAGTATGTATTTGTAGTTTATAAGTTGTAAATATAGACATGTTATTGCGATGATTGGAATAGACACTACTAAGCAGTCCCTTTACACAAAAAACTATCAAAAAAATTAAAAAATTTAATCAGGCAATAAATTCGACAAGCTAATGCCAAAATATGTGATAAAAACGTATTCAACAATATAATATGTCAGATTAAATTCATCACGCACATACGACTGACTCAAACTTATACTTACTACAGATTTATTGCCGCGCGCGATAGTCACGTTCCGTGGTGGAAATGGAGCCGCGAGTGCTCATTGTCCGAACAATCTTGGCTTTTGGCGTGCGAATTCAAGTTGCAGATACCAAGAGACTTTCATGCCCATAAAAATACCTGAGTTTTTGCAAAAGTCAGTTCAACGTTACCTAGAAACATATTCTTGTTTCCTTGGTCCTTCTTCTGTTAATATTATATTACCTAGTTTGTTTTTTTCTATCTAGTGTGTAAATAATTCCTTTCGGTGTGTTTTTCATGTCTCTAAGCACTTTTGGTACTATTATTACACTTTGTAATACCTTAAGACAAGCGTGACTAAAGATATTTATCCATAGAAACTAAAGGTACCTATTTACCTATAGAAAGTTTTAACATACAATACAAAAAATAACTATAACAGTTTCCCAAATCAAACCCTGTTAACTTATATCGTGGTAGGCAATAGCAAAATTATCTTCCAGTAATCCTTTCTGAACATATTTCATAAATTCTAAATGTAATTCGGATCAGAGCGCGACACTCACGACGCGGCGCGGCTCTTAGCGGCCATAATTGACACCATTTCCACGGCACCCCTTAAGTGCTCGCCCCATACGGTCTCAAAGGCTCCAGATTTGAGGCCGGCTTATGCCCGGTGATTTTATTTCACTAGGTTGTCACGTCGCCCGGCTGGGGAGAGTGGCCGATATTTTGAAGGGAATAAAATTGGTAATGGACTGGAAAGGTCTGTGGCCGAAACATATTTCTCGAGTACTTGGACTTTTGTTCTATTTGAGAGATTTTTTCTAAGCAGTGAAAAATTTAGTATCTTTAGTAGAGTAATATTAGTAAATGATTGTATGGATTTCTTTATATTTTCTTGTGAAATGTATTCTTATTAGGCGTTTAATTAATTATCTCGTCACAACTTTATGTCTCTGGATTATTTGGCGGAAGTTTTATTTGTCTACTGTCTGGTAATAGGCATATATATAATGTAGATATTGATGCTGAACTGTATTTTTATTCCATTTTCCCAAAAATTACATAATGAACAAAGACTTGAATTCATCAGATATTCGAATCTTGAGATAAAATATAAGCAAAGATCGTGAAGTAATTTCGAAACAATGTCATACATTTCGAAATTTTAGGTAACTCGCCAAGATATAAAACATTCTTGCAATTATAATCAACATTTTTGTGATATTTCAAATTGCGCACAAAGGCATCGGGTACGCGGTGGTTCTGATAGCATTCTACGTGGATTTCTACTACAACGTGATAATCGCCTGGGCTCTCCGCTTCTTCTTCGCTTCCTTCACCACCATGCTACCCTGGACTAACTGCAACAACGACTGGAACACAGCAGCGTGCCAACCTGTAAGCATTTAGAAAATTGTAAACGTGACAACTAAATAATATATATTTCTTTTATCTTCTTTACATTTATCTAGTTACCACATTTTATTGTGATTTCTGCACTTGTATTATTAAAGTGGTGCTCTTAATTTTGTTACAAAATTTAAAAATATTTTTTTTCGTTTTTTTTTATAGAAAATAATTGAATGGAGTCGCACTATCACTTCAGTACTTTTAAGTACAGGTATGACTTGCCTCAAAGACTACTTACTTACTTAAATTTTATTGTAATTTCTATAGTTTGAAGCCAACTGGGAACTTATTAGGAACAGATCACAAGAACAGCTTAATGAATCTGCCTCGTTCGATCATGCCGTACAGACTACGCCTTTCACTTCTGCCGCTTCAGAATATTTCAAGTAAGCTCATTATTACATACGGATGGTCCGTCTCATTTACACTCAATCCAATCCATCAATTCAATTTAATCCATGTTGCTAATGTACAACTTGTGAAGCCTGGTTTTATAATACAGATCTAAAAGAGCTATAAATATAATATACGTATTTTAAATTATTCTCACGCAATAAGTGTATTCTTATTTTTTTAGCCGTGCTATCTTGGAACTTCATAAGAGCGAAGGGCTACATGACCTGGGACCGATCAAATGGGATATGGCTTTGTGTTTATTCGCCGTTTACATCATCTGCTATTTCTCACTGTGGAAGGGCATCAGTACCTCTGGCAAGGTATACCCCGAATTGTTTATACGAATCCTCCATGCAGATTGAAACGTTAGTGGGTACCATCAGTCTTGGTCATATTCACCGAACAACAGGTTTCAGTTCAAAAGTTAAGGATAAAAATACATCCAATATACTCATCATAATTCTACAGTTATACAGTTAAATCTCATCAGCCTGTATTTCCCCGAAAGGGTAGGCAGGATAGTGTGGTACTCCTGTAGTTATATGTTCCATGGAATAATGGTTGAGCGTATAGTCATAAACTGGACATAAATCCAGACTAAGAACTATTACTGGGAATTTCAAATTAGAATAACTCTAGTAGGTACTTTGCCCATACTGGAAATTGAACGCAGGACACTCAGCTGTCGCCCTTGCAGCCGCTAAAGCAACGAGGCACTCAGTTACATATTAATTGTTTTATTAAAAAGTGTCTACCAAATATTGATGTGACTCTTTGTAACTGATGAACCATAAAAATATTAAATATCTCAACGATTGGATGTTACTTGAATAACTGTATTTCCGCTCTCTTCGCAGGTGGTTTGGTTCACTGCTCTCTTTCCATATGCTGTTCTTCTGATACTTTTGGTTCGCGGAATTACTCTTCCCGGCTCCGCTACTGGTATTCAATACTATCTCAGTCCGAACTTTGAAGCTATCACTCAACCTCAGGTATATGTTTTCACTGTTTATATAAACGTGACATCACATCTGTAATCCCCGAAGAGGTAGGCAGAGGAGTGTAGTACACTCCAATGTTTTACCAATTACGTTAACATCCCAGTACGGAATAGGTGCTGAGGGTATTGCCTTACATCGGGCACAAGTTCGAATTTCGTGCCACTAGCAAAATTTCCATGTAGAAAATTAATATTATATTCTGGTTAGAAATATTCTATAGATAGTACCCGACCCGTGATTTGGAACTAGACGCTTGCAACCAAAGATAATGTGAATATAATTTTTTTTTATAGAATTCCGTTGTTCGTATTTTTATTTCACTTATTTTCCAGGTATGGGTAGATGCCGCAACTCAAGTCTTCTTCTCACTCGGGCCTGGATTCGGCGTGCTCTTGGCTTATGCCTCTTATAATAAATACCATAACAACGTTTACAAGTTCGTATTAAATGCTTTCTGATATCTTTTCATCTTCTGGCTATGTCTTCAATATGCAATATGCTTTGTTCTTTCAATATGCTTTGTTCTTTCTTACAGAGACGCGATTTTGACCAGCGTCATCAATTCCTGTACCTCATTCGTGGCCGGTTTCGTGATCTTCAGCGTCCTGGGTTACATGGCACACGCTTCTGGTAAAGATGTGAAGGATGTGGCTACGGAAGGTCCAGGATTAGTTTTCGTTGTCTACCCAGCAGCGATCGCTACAATGCCGGGATCGACGTTTTGGGCCTTAATATTCTTCATGATGTTGTTGACTTTGGGATTAGACAGCTCCGTAAGTAATAGGATTATATATTAGATATATTTGTAATATCTTTCTTTCTTTCTTTCTTTCTTTATATATTAGATATATTTGTAATATTGTATGTGTTTATTTACCTATACTATACCTACTAGATAACTTCTACATATAACCTCAAATTACATATTTCGTAACTTAATTTAGTTTGAAAACTATTGGTGCTCAATATTTTCTTATCTGTCGTTAATTAAATGAGATTATAAATGCATCTAAACAGTAACCAAATATATTTAAAATATTCAATATAATCATTTCAGTTCGGCGGTTCTGAGGCAATAATAACAGCTCTAAGCGACGAGTTCCCACCGATCGGTCGCCATCGTGAGCTTTTCGTGGCTTGCCTGTTCACCTTGTACTTCTTTGTGGGTTTG
>DWDU01004353.1:0-10825 GCA_018245575.1 Jemadia suekentonmiller | reverse complement strand
GGTATTTAATTATAGCGTTATTAATACAAGCAATATTTACACATACCTACTAGAGGAATAAGTATTAAATATTTATAGGTTAAAAGAAGTTCCTAAACTCTAACATTATTTTAAATTGTTGCAATGTATTATTTAGCTATTTGCTGTATTGGAATTTTAAATATTCATATTTCCCGTTATAAAACATTTGGTAAAACAAATGCTATAATACTATTTCACAGTTTTAATGCATGTAATAAAATAAATGGGCTCTATTGTATAATTTTCATTTTCCTCCTCTCGTTTCTTATTATTTAATACCTACACTTGACAAATTGGATGGTTTAATGACATATTCTATACCATATCTATTTACACTATCCAACACAACCGTTAAAAGCATTTTTCCACATTATTTACTGTCAACATACCTTAAAGATAAATTGTGATATACGAGGACATAATTCATATCTAATATAACGATCCAGTGGATAGCGCGTTATATTAAATATAGAATATTAAAATGACCAAGTCTGATTAAAAAGAACACATCCTTTATTAATATTTCATGTAATGTCTAATACTAATGAAGACCAAAACTAGCGTACGTCGACGGATAACATTTCTTATGCGATGAAACGGAGAAACGGCTGCAAAAACATCTCTTACTGACATATACAAATGAGAATCGGTTGCGGATTGCGAGCGCGCTCGAGGCAGCGACACGGGTACAGTTTAAGCACATAGGTACATAAATGTAACATGGATATAAGACTCAAAAGTTCACATGAAGTAACGACTATTACAAGATTAAAGCAGTATTTCAAATACCGCAGCATTTCCAAGTGAGTAGCGACAAGAGGTGACAATTTGGGTATCTTCGTAAATAGTACAAAAATATCACTTATTGTAAGCTTTGAATATTATTAATATGTAGATATCTGCTTTTATTATTGAAGCTGCCGTACAAGATAGTTTAACTTAATCCTTTTGTAATAATTCAATGTGAATTGTATATTGGACTATAAAGAAAAAAAATGTTTAAACACTATGCTTACCACGCTCAGCGCATCTCGTTAGTTGTCCTAATTTACATGCGCATAATTAATGCCAGTGTAAATGCAATAATGATGTTAGACAACAGGTACATCACGCTTTACAACGATTTAACAACTTGTATGTCAGTGTTTAATGCGGGTGATGTAATGAATACACCACACAATGCTGTAATAAATTGGTATGTCAAATATACAATAAGCAATATTTCTTTACTTCTTCGAAGGTTTGATAATTTAAAAAGTTCTTTTCTTGGAAATTTAGTATTGAGCAGGCTAGCACAACATTACTGACTTGTACGCCAATTATTCAATTTTGAAAAAGCAGTATCTGGATGTTTTAAAAAAATATATTTCTCTACGTAACTATAGCCAATCTCTAGCAAACGCCGTGCAGAGCGTGGACAGTTAGTACTTAGCCTAATGACTTACTGCAATAATCAATTTTGTTTAAAAATTATATACCTAATTAATATAAGTTTTCAAAATAACATTTACGAAGAATTTTCGTATCCTTATTTTGAATTTGAAATTACAATAGGGTTTTACCGGCCTCGTAAGACAGACTAAATATTAGGTAACATTTGCACCCACTAGCGAAATCTGTGCGTACATCTACAACAACAATTACAATTAAATACTTTTAAATACATGGGGGGAAACACAATAAACATGGATGCTTAAAATAATAAACCTACAAAGATATCAGATTCACTTTAACATTTCAAAGCGCCACGGAAGCCCTTAATAGCAATACCATATGGGGTCGACGGGCACCGCGTTCACAGGTACACTCGCCATGAACAAAATGCGAAACTCAGTACATACTTACAATTGAAAATTAAAAGAGAAACTAATCGTACAATATCTTAATATACAAATTACGCTCCGCTTATAAATATAAAACAAATAATCATCGAGGTAAAATGTCACCCGGCGGGCCTATGCTCGGTAATCAAATCAATTCCGTAGTCCGACAACAACGGTCATATAGCATATTTTAATGGTGTTATCTGTTATTATGACGCCAAGCAATGTCCAACTGAGCGACATCATTCATATTAAAAATGCTACATAGAAATATGATTGATGCATTCTTGCTTGCATGAATTTATTGTCACATACTAACATTTTGTATAACGTTAAGAACACAATTACAGATTTGAATGATATTAAACTACATGTGTTTGTAAATGGAACCCATTCAACCGTTTCTCGTATGTGAGATGGCGTACCTAGACATTTATATTGAAATCGCTAGCTTGTGTTTTCCTGCAAAATTGAACGGCAGAATACAATTCCAACAGTTGCTACTGAATTATAGATCTAATGAAACATTTCAACGGTAAATCGACTACGAACACTTCCTAAAGATAACGTTACAAAACTATTATTATTATTGCAGTGTTAACATTTCCTATTTTGTATAATCATAATACCTACTACTAAAGATGAATAAATACTTGCCAGTTTTAAATACTTCCTCCCCCTTACAGACTAAACAGAATGTTACATTAATAATTAAAATTATTTTATGCGTATGCACTAACCAAATTCGCACAGGCACTAGTCTCACTATTACAGTACTATAACTGACGATATCTGAAATATTGTAAAATTATATAGACGATGACAACCGATTTCTCTCATATTTAACTTTTATTGCTAGGCACCTCTAACACCTAAACGTACCACGTCGATAATTAACATCAGTAACACACTTATTCTAGAGTATACGAAGACACCATTTAATTACTATTTTCGAAAATGTATATTCAAACACGCGTACCAACATGTGCGTACAGTATACCTACTTACACAATACCCAGTGAAATAGAATCGATGTAAATAAATTAGCTAACTGTAGACGCTATGTAAATAGGTGTTTTATATTATGATATGAAAACTCGTTTCCCCATAGAATGCACGTTTAGGAACAAATGTACAGAACCAATAATGTAAGTTGCAACAACTAGTTAACAAATCTAGTGTCAGAAATGCGCCTGCGCAAGACGCATGCGCATCTCAGCGTGATGGATTTTAAAACCGACTTTAGTCATCTAGATCTCAACAAGAACCTAAATAAACAATAAACTACTAACTCCATATACTTAGACAGAACTTTATGTTTTCAGTTCATGAAATGCTTAATGACCGCACTAAAGAAACTTTGAAACTAATTTGTTTATTAAAAATGAATGTCTTGATATGTAAATAATAATAATAAACGGTTAGGCACTTCAGAAATGTAGCACGAACTATACTATGAATAACAATTGAAGAAAAGTATAACTTTATATTTTTTAATATACTTCATTCTCGGCGCTCATGAAGGTCGTCCCAACCGGAGCTAAAATATATTTTAATATTATTTTTATTTTTTAATATTCTTTATTCTCGGCGCTCATGAAGGTCGTCACTACCGGAGCTACAATACTTATATTTTAACATTCTTTAAATTTCTTAATATTCTTTGTTCTCGGCACTCGTGTGGGTAATAAATTTAAATATATTGTTCTATAACATATATTATAGTAAACTACCACAAATGTTGTCTACGCTGTGTATCTTTGCTATCATTATCTGCTCAAAATGTCTTTCTATACTGAGACAAATATCTTGCTATATCTGTTCACACATTTTGACGGCGTAAAAGACAGCTTCCTGTTCGGCCATACGCGTTATTTTATAAATATTGTAATACATAATATATTATGTTACAAGTTCGTCTCTGATGCCCATAAGTTTTATGTTCAGTGAATCAAAACGCCAAACCTTTATTCATTGTTCCATAGGGTTGTATTGATTAAATTGAAAATTTTCTAATATCTCAGTACGATACAAGCTGTACAAGTAGCAGAAACTATACTCTTTGAGAGCATTGTCTATAAACACACGCGCGACAATGTCTTTACAAGTGTGACCGTGTCATATTCAAAACTCGCCATATTCAAAATCATAGTATCTAACTTAGTGTGCTCCTTAGCAGAACTCGTTTCATGAGCTAAATTTTTAAAATTTATTGCGCAAAATAATGCCTCCCCTTCATATTGTAGTACCAAAAACGACATCTACTCGTATTAATCAAAATTTGTAACCAAATTGTCATTGCGCGATAAATACGGATATATTAAATTTTACAGTTGCCTAAATAGATTGCATAACCCTTCTACAACTTTTTATATTAGAATTGAATATTAAAACTTGTACGAAGTCATAACTTTATATGAAAGTCATAAACTTGTATGAAATTAAAACGAAAATCAAAATAAAAAACAATTTGTCGTTTACTACATCTGCAAAATATCTTGCATTAACACAAAATATCAGGAACTTATAGGCGTAGATATAATTACTTATACGTAAAAGATGAAAACGCAAAATAAACAGAAAATCATTTTTTAAGGTTAATGTAATTAATAAAAAAGGTATGTTAAAAATATTTAGAACTAAAATTAAATGTCTTTTACACTATACATTTTGCAACACAGTAAAACAGCGTTATTTCGCCAAAGACGTGGATAATTCCACGTAATAAATAATTAAAATCATGCTGTAATCAGCATGATTTTAGCCAGGGAGTTAGGAAGGTAAGAGGCGCCTACACTTGGCTTGATACTTAATCAAAATCAACAAAATAAATATTTAATTACATTGTTTACACGTAGGTATTACATAAATGTAATATTTTTTACTGCTCTATCAATATACAATAACTAAAGGCTGAAGAACAGTATAAAATAATACTATACATTCACGGGGTTATCAAATCACCAATATCAGGACAATATTGATCACGCCTTAAAATTCAACAAGATTCAATAATCTCGCCATCTAATCTAGCGACTTCCACGGTTATCTTAAAAAAATCGAAAACTAAAAATATATCCACACTTAAATACACGTAATAAACATAAATTAACATTTCATTTAGTACATAATGAGTACAATTTCAAGCACATACAAAGTATCTTAAGAATCTTTATTCAAAATATAAACATAATGACTTAATTAACAAATATCTTCTAAACATGGCACAGATTTTTGTCCAACTAAATATGGGCGTGCAATACGTTTTCCGTGTTTTCTTTGTTATACGTTTGTTAAATAATGAAATGAGGCTGTGTTACATGTTTCCATACCTAAAATCAATAGTCCAGAGGAATCGCTCTGGATGCTCTGAAGTTTTGAGTTAGCGGTAATCACCACCAACTTAAAACTTTAATATTTCAGGGTTACATTTTAGAATTATTGCATACATTCTATGCACGTGCATTATATGCATAACATATTGCATGTACGAAAAATGACAATGACTATGCATAAAGTACCAATTGTCGGTGTAAAATAAATTATCATCTTCAAATATGAATATCATGAATTCAAGTAAGATTCTTAACGTATTAGGTATACAACAATACTTTTCATAAGGTCTATTTATAAGCTACAACATTATATATGTCTTAGTGAATTTGTACAAGAAGGCAAATGGATAAAGGAGGTATTCACAGAACAATTATCATCGAAATAGCTATTACTCGAAATATTTTAACAACTTACTGATCTATGTTAACTGTGTATTGCATTTAAACGTTTCTGCGGTTAAGGCCCTAGCACACACCATACTTTTAACATCGGCAATTCACGATAAATTCGGTGGTAGTTTCATTTTGACGTACAAAAAGTGTTCCAATGAACCAATTTTGAATAAATGATATTTGAATTTGAAAATGCGAGGTATAGCATCCAATCGCATTCTAGCTTCCAAAAAGTAGCTTAATCGTCTATGGTCAATGCTGAAAGTGACACACGTGGTGGCGCCTTCTATCAATTTCTCAGAATGATTCTTGTGACAAAAATCCAATTACTAGAAATCTTATCTAAAGCTAGGCACTCTCAAAATTTTTATAACATTATTATTAACATGCATATTATCAAGGGCAAATTACCTTACAATATAATATATAATGATTATTTTACTGGTAATTCCTTGGTTGTAAGTCAGAGAAGTGTAAAAAGCTCCCCGTAGTTTCCTAAGTCAACGGTATGAAGAAATTACATTACTAAACTCTTAAAATTTTAATTCATGTTAATAACAAATTAAAGTTACAATTCTGAGCATCACTTGTGAGTTTAAAAGACCCTGTTTCAGAACTAAACTCCAATGTAATAATAATTAATGGACACTATATTTTCCTTTTTAAAATACATATTAAAGTCCAATATAAAATTATTCATGGCTAACAATACTTTAGACCCACAATTTGTCCCCGCCCAAGTTAATTCAGCAATATTGCATATTGATTAAAATATTCTTATAAAGCTGAACACAATTATAAACAGTGAACTACTCAGACAAGTATAGAACAGTACGCCTACAGAAACGTGCCTATAATTCTACAATCGCACATCATGAAACTCGTGTATACTAAAGTGGCCTGTAATATCTACGACTAACATTCAACGTTAATTTACACAGAGGAAATATTACGAATACAGTTGGTAACAGACACATTTACAATACATACTTACATCTAAAAATATTTCAAACTACAGTTATACTGACTTTATTGCGGATCTCACTGTTTGTTTAGCAACATTCTTTTACAATGTTACGTTAATGAAACACATCGTTATTACATCGAATTCAAATAACCTACTAGAAGCACTTTCGATTATCACTGAACTAGTCCACAGTAGAAATATCCAAAATGTACCGTCCAACGCCCAGACCAAGGCCATCTGAATCTGAGCAGCTTGAACATTGTTGACAACACATATTTACATCACATTTTGTGTATATATATATATATGAACAGTTCGAATCGGATCTAAGACTGCTAATGTTTAATAAAAGTAGTAAAATTTTATTACTAGGTACTCCGTACATTGTTTAATCGTTAGGCGATTTTCTCACGTGAACCGGCTATGCAACTACTCGGAGGCTCAATTTAATATCAACCACATTTAGTTGAAAAAGAGTGGTATGAATCGAAACACGCTGGAATAGTCTTAAAAACTAGCAGTACCATATATTTCGAATTTGCTTTAACAATAAATCTTAATCATTAGGAAAATTGCCACGTGACTATCGCCACAGCAACATGATCTCAGGTGAGCTCTGTGCTTGTACTGAGCTTATAATAATCTGTTTTAATATCTCACTGTGCTGTTCGTCACCTAATACCTACTTTTTTAAATTGTAACCAATAAATCTGCAATTCATCGCATAGCATCCTATACCCAGTATCTAATACAAAATCTGTTAATGATGCACCCGATGTGTTAATGCTTATATATTTTTAATTATTAAGTAAAACAGATACTACTAGGTACACCGTTTAAAATAGCTTCAAGTCAAAATAGCATCACTTTACGCAACGATGTAACCTTCTTCATTTTAGTGTCTCCTCACCGTAACTGTTCATTTGAAACGACACCTAATGACGCATCTGCCATAATTAATATAACAAAATCGTTATATCATAATTCGTTGGCGGGAGTGACATCACACCATTCAGTATTACGCATGCTTATTTTCTCCCTCGTTATCAACTACTACAGCCAGGGAACCAAAACTTCCACTGTGGCCTTGTCGAAATCTAATATATTTATTAAAGCATAACACTAAAAAATAAAAATTCGTAATTTTAAAAAAAATCAAAAGGAGTCAAAATTGTACATGTACATACGCATTCAATAACAATTATTGAAAACGATGAGTTATGTTTTAAATCTTCACAAAAATGAGATTCTAATATTTGAGTATACTGCTAAAAAACTTCTGCTATTATTGTCGATACTAGTAGTAGTAGGCATCGTTGTTCGCGTTATAAAAAAACATGAACAAAATCTTTGGCCGATTTTCTTACTGTTTTGTTTTGCCCATTGATAAAAGGAGTATTCTCATTTATTAATAGTGTTAATATGTATCAATATATTGTTTGATAGTGATGCATAACAGTTTATAAGACGTAACAAATTCATTGTCTAAGTTGATACAGTAACTGCTATTGCTCTTATAGAAAAATAGCTAAGCAATGTATTTCACATATTAACAGTATTTCAATTATTAAACACGCCATACTCTTAAAAACTACTGGCACTTAGAGTGCAACAAGTATTCGAAACAAATAATTAAATCGATCACCAGACCACGGTTAACTCTTACTACATTAACATCGGACCACTCTTGACATGTTTGAAAATACCAATGATACGAAAAAAATGCGAGATTGCGGAAATTGGGAACATTTATAGTGATTAAAGTATATTTAATAAAAAACATTAATACAATAAAAAAAAAAATGTAAAATATGGCCACTGCATTATATTCAATATGGTTGGTGTGGTTGGTATCAAAATTTAGGAAACGTTTAAGGGAACTTTAAGTACATAATATCAACAAAAAAGAAATTCTAATCTAAATGTAATTCTTATAACATATTGTTATAATTTATTAATAACTTTTTGCAGACAACATTGAAATAAAACCAAATGTCCTTTATAATGCAATAATCAGTATATTATATATCAAGTGTTTTTCTGAGATGTGAGAGTATGGACAGCTTTTTACTACAGAAATAATTTTTTTATGTTGAGTAAGAACCAAAGCAATAGTTAAAATATTGCTTGAGTTAGTAATAAAAAATATTAAGTAATTCTGGTGAAATTCAAAATGTCTTCAAAAAGTTGTTCAAACTAAAGATATATTCAATATAAGAATGAAGTCTAGCTAGTATAATTTATATCGTTTCGCAAATTATGATCTCCTTCCACCATAATTCTGTTCAACCACTACTTACGGAAATCCTGGTATAATATGATAGGTATTGAAATATAATTGAAGTTTACTATTAAGAACGAGTAGAAACAAAGTAGGTGATGTTAATGAAGTGAGATTCGTTATCAAATGTAGCCGTAGGTTCCCCGGTCTGCAAGGATCGCCATAATACACATACAATTATCTCAGTGACATCACTATCTCTATGTATCGTAACTTCGTAACACTAAAATACTCATCGACATTATAACATCACTTTTATACTTCATTACAAACAAAAGTTTAATACTGATGTAACATATTGGTTGTATTATTAATGAAGAAAACAACATAAAGCAAATTAATATCTGTTCCAGCAATTCCAGTTCAAAGACACAAACATCAAAGAGCCTAACTGTGTTAAAACAGCCAGTCTATTTCAGATCGTAAAATTCCGAATGAGATTCGACGAAACGATGAGTTATAATCCTGCCGGAGTCCACCACGGGGGTTAGCAGCTCCTCGGATGGCACTTGGATTCTGATCCTATTGTCCGACGACATGTTAGTAGATCCGTTCGTCGTATAGAATCCTAGAGAGACAGGCTTGCGGTGCTCTTCGTACTTGCACTTGGCGGGGCTGCCGGCGCGCAGGTGCGACGGGCTCGCCGACAGCGGGTTGTACGTGACGTGGATGCGCACCACGTCCTCGGTCAGCGGCGAGGCGGAGCGCGGGTGCGGCGTGCCGCGCGGCGTGGACTGAGCCGTCGGCGCCATCTGGATGCTCATGCCGCAAATCCCCGAGCTGGAATACGAGAAGAAAAACCCGTTTGTAAATTAACATTAAAGCTAGATACGAATCTTACACATAAACGAATCTTAGCTTCGATATGACAATATTCACTTCATATATAATATATTTTATAGTCATAATTACAATATTACTAAAAATATGTGTTTTATTTAATTTCTATATAAAGTATAACTAAGAAATATTTACTATAGACGCAATTACACTCAAGTATATTGTTAGTTAACAAATCTGTAAAAGTTATGCATTCCATTTAAGATATTCGTTTAATTTAGGCAGCCGCGACCTATGAGATAAACGAAGGAAGTATATTTATCTATTTGCTTACAAAAAGTCATCAACACCATGTACAATATAACATTTTGGTGTAAATATTGTCACTATTGTAAACGTCAATTTGTTGGCGCCGCGTACCAGAACAGTTCTGGGCGACAGTATCATGATTTACTTTTATTTCTCAAGACTGAAATATCAGACAACCATTAAGTACTGTAACAGCGAATAAAAGAAAACGGTAACACCATGGAATAAGCAAAAAACGCAAAATAATACATAAACATGATCAGTGTTGGAGAGCAAACGAAGAAAAAACAGAATTCCAATGGTAAAAATATTAAGTACGATAAGTAATATTTGATCATATGCGTCATGTTTTATTGGTAGCCCATTAGGTGGTATAGATTGAATAGTGCCAGTACTTAGACCACGATTAATTAATAAAGTAGGTATATAGCCAAGTCGCGTCTATAGCGTATCGTGTGAATTTGCACTATAATCGTGTCATATATAATCGTGTCATATACTTTGTTGAACATGGCGTACCGCGCTTGGTCATAATTTAATTAGACACGTTTGACAACTTCCAGTTATTGTTTTTAAAACGATTTATTATTTTACAACTATCAACAACACTTTATATACAAGTGTAATATTATGAACTATATGTTGTCGCAGTTATATTTATAATTAAGAACTTATAACGGTGCTGACAAACGAATTAACATGTTCAAATGTTACTGCAATTAGCACTTCGTTTCGGAGTAAGGTGACCATGATTTCCAGCATCGGTTTGCACCGTATCTGATGCCTTGCTTCGCTAAGCTCGAAGTCTCTAGGTGATATGCGGAAGTAGTATACTCCTCTGTCTACCCCGTCGAGGAAGTGCATGCGCGGTGTTATATTACACAAGAATGCATCCTACTTTATTTTCAAATTAACA
>DWDU01004352.1:0-10826 GCA_018245575.1 Jemadia suekentonmiller | reverse complement strand
CCGACCCGGGAATCGAACCCAGGACCTCTCGATCGGCAGTCGCACTTGCAACCAACACGACCAACGAGGCAGTCAACCACCACGCAATAACCACCTTTACTTTCACATATTCAGATTTCAGACATACTGGTAATTGATAACCTTCAAAACTAAGCTTTTTTTTAACACACCTTTATTTTCAAACTCACTATATTAATATTTTTAAGATGTTTACGTAATACAAACAAGATTGTAATGATTTCTATTTATTTAATACAAAATTAGAAGCAACCATTATTACAGCATAATTATGTTGTATTCTGTTACTTAATAGTAAGCCTAGGTCGTATGATTTACATTTTACATGGGACAATATGGTGATAAACATAATATGATACCCACTAATAAAGATATATGATTAAAATATTAATTTGGATAAAAATAACGCAAGTCCCACCAAAGGCAAGTATTAACCTGTGAACCATTTTGGAAGCAATTTCGAACAATACTTATTTGCATTTAGCAGACCTTGCCGAGTTTTAGCCTAAAGCCAGTAACACAATAGTGAATAAAATTTTTCAACATTGAAATTTTAATTTAGCTTAAATATGTAAAAAACAGAAATATCTAAAATTATTGCAAATCAATTATTTTTTACACAGTTCACATAATGATTTTTACTGTTACTGTTACATTAACTACTTAAACCTAACATTTTAAAGTTCAAATATATACAGAAATATTTAGTAAATTAATATTAAACCAAAAATGTGTGCAAAATAAATAATATTTTGTGTAATTATTCAAAGATCAGTCGGAAAACAAATTTTGGAGCAATTATTTTTTACAATGGATTCAATAAAAATTTCAATTTAAAAAAATATTCAGACATCACAGAGGCTCAATGTGGGCTATTATAAAAATCTAACACTGAAATTGAGAACTATATTTTTATAATAATAGCTACAATAGTATGAAAAGAATCCAAAAGAGAAGCAAGTAACATCAGGTCATAATAGGTTTGACATTTTTGTCCCAAAACATATTTTACATTCTACTGTGATTTTTGCATAAAGTGCAGTAGTGTTTCAAATTTAAAATAAAATGGGATATGATAATAACAAAAAATTATATTATGATTAGGAATAATAACACACCCCAAGAATACAATAAAAAATGCACATTTACAGGTCAACATAAATGTTTTTGACAGCGAAAAAACTTATTTGCCCCTAATACACATTTTTTTTACAAAAATTTTGCAAAAGTTACACTGTTTATATATAATGTAATTAAAAATGAATCTGCATACACTTTTTATGGTGAAAATTTAGGTGAATCTAAAATATATACATATTGTTAAGATGATAATATTTTGGCATACAAGACACATTTAACAGCATGAAACACATAAAATAATCAATTCAAATGCTGTTCTAAAAGCCATTCAATTGTATGTGTGAGTGAATTGTACTTTATTCATTTCATAGATTATAGACAAACACATTTTCTAATAATGAGTCACATAGTGATTTATCAGTGAAACAATGCAATGGTGCAAGATTTAACACAATTTGCATCTGAACACAAAAAAAAAACACCCATGTGTGTGACTACCACTCAGATACATTTTCACATAACTATAAGGATATCATTGTAAATATTACTTATGTTATACTCATTGCATTTATCGTATGTAAAAAATGAGAATAGTACTAGTATATTGCCAATATTGGAGACTTCAACGTGAAACCTAACAAGCACAATTGTCTCCATCCCTGTTGCGGCCATTGTCATTAGCGTTTAGCTTGATCTGATCTGGAAACTCATTGTACAGTTCCGCTTCTGTTTCTTGGGCCAATGCATTTCGAGCTATAGTTTGGAATGCTAGTTCCACATTCACTGCCTCTTTGGCGCTGGTTTCAAAATACGGAATATCATTTTTACTCTGACACCACTGCTGCGCTCGTTTTGCAGACACAGCGCGATTATCCAGATCCACCTTATTGCCTAGTATTACGAAAGGGAAGTTTTCAGGGTCACGAGGCGAAGCCTGTATAAGAAACTCATCTCTCCAACTCTCCAAGGACTTAAACGTGTTGGGGGCAGTTACGTCGAATACCAACACGCAGCAATCCGCCCCGCGATAAAACGCAACACCCAGCGACTGAAAACGCTCCTGGCCAGCAGTGTCCCAAATTTGCATTGTAACGATTCTATCGTCGACAATTACCTCTTTCGTGAGAAAATCTGCGCCTATTGTCGCCTTGTACTGGTTGGAAAATTTTTTGTTGACAAATTGGTTCATCAGCGATGTTTTGCCCACCCCGCTGTCTCCGAGGATGATCACCTTCAAAAGAACCTTTTTTCTTGACGACATGTTTCACAAAAATTTGTCTGATTCAAGAAAATACACAAATATTAATCACTCTTTGTGTTCTTTTGACATAAAACGAAATTGATAAATGCGTCACCTGTTCGCTGTGTTACCATATGTAAGAAAAAAATTAAGAGGAGTAAACACAGCTACAATATATATTTAGACAATACAGACATAATATTATTTTAAAAATTAGAACAAAACATTTTATCACGCATATTACTTGCTTATATAAAACATGAGTAATTTTATTCATATGCGCAATATTCACTGAAATATTATAATCGGTGTGACACTTGAAATATATTGGGTATGATCTGTTTTGAGAATTGAATTTATTTTAGCATCTTTCACTCGATTGCATGTTATATTTTATCTATATAATAGATCTGTCTGTGCTACTGTTGCTGATTTCCGCAGATTTCCGTGTGTTTCATGAAATACCTACAGTTTCATCAATCACTTTTATGTTCTAATTTCTAGTTTTTGAAAACTGTAAAATGAGACATTAATGAGTGATGATTTCTTTCCAATACGAATCCTTATAGTTGAGTGAATTGAACTCCACGAAAACGTAGTGAGGTAAGGTAAACCGAATCGTGTTAGAACATTATCCGTTAACAAAACTGTAACTTTGTTGAAACTTTCATTATTTTTTAGAATGGAGAATAATTTGAGTCGTAGCGGCAGCCGATCGAGTTCGGTTTGTGAACTCGAAAAGGACTTGAGTGATATGGAAATTATGAAATCTAGGACGAATCGACGCAACGTAATGGCTCGAACACAACCCGCACGCAAAGCAAAACGAATTAGATTTTTTCGAAATGGTGATAAATTTTATTCAGGTGTTATAATCCCAGTCTTGCCAGAAAGATACAGGTGGGCATGAAATTGTTAAATATTGTAGTTAATACACAAATCTACTAGTCACTTTCACTTTCATTGCTTCTTTATTTCCTACTTATAGTTTCAAACAATTGACTGTGGGCGCGCGTTTTACATCTGTTCATATTTAGTTTTATTTAGATGAATAATTTCGGATCTAATTTAGAAACGTCCGAACGAAATCTACCTATTCATAATTGTTATAATCCTGTGATTAATTGTTCATGTTTGATGAATACGTTATTATTGAGTTTGACGTAATTAACGCATTGATCATAAATGAGTCCTATACTACATACTTTTAAATGAGTCATTTTAGAAATTTATTTAAATCAAAAAACTAATTAAACCAATTCATATACAACATCTTAACATTAATACTATTGGTATTCAAACAACTATAAATCTGATTTATATGTTACTGTTGGATTATATAAATTTAACTATTTTGTTACGCCTAAAAATGATTATATGAATGGGTAGTGTCTAAGCGTGTTGGTTTATTAGTGTTTAACGTACATTATTAAAAATATTAATAAGAGTCATAGTGTTGAAAAAAAAATCAGTAAAATGTCTTAATAGCATTTTCTTAATTTAAATTGTCTATTTCATTACAATTATAGGTGATGAATACATAAAATTTACAATCTATTTAATAATTCATTTGGTACCTTTTATTATCCTTGTAAACATTAAAAATATACTCCAGTGATAGTTTTGAGTCTCCTAACATAAAAACTAGTAGTTTTACAAATTTCCAATATATTGTAAATGATTGACATGACTAATGACGGTTATAGTAATTTCTAGGACCAATTATATATTTATCTGTTATTAATATTCAGATAGAACTACAAAATAGCACTTGGATTTCAGATCATTCGATAGTTTGACTGCAGATCTGACCAGAGTTTTAGTAGATAATGTAACTTTGCCTAGCGGTGTAAGAACAATATATTCACTGGATGGTAGAAAAGTAAGTATAAATACTAATCATCGTGTTAGAAAAATTTGTTTAGCTTATGTAGCTATATTCCCAATCCATATGCCCAATATGACGATTATGGCCACAACCCCTCAGGGGAGACATATCTTCGGCAGTGGACTGCAATAGGCTGATGATGATGATGTATCTGTGTATTTTGTCTGTGCAGATAGGAAAACTAGATGATTTAGAAGATGGCCAATCATATGTGTGTAGTGGTTTCGGTGAACCATTCAAACGTTTAGATTACGAGGCCAGCGCCATAACGCCACAGTCCTTCAGGCTAAGCGGGCCAGAGTCCCTCAGTGATAATGCAAGTCCGTCCCCAGCGAGAGCTAACAACAGACTGTCCCGATATGTGCAGGTAAGTGAGTGTCCATATGTTTGCTTATTAGATGTAAAAATCAATTGTTTACTTCGTATTAGTGACTACACCTTTTTGTTCTTGTGGCATAAATTTTCATGTCATAGATGTAATATCTGAACTTTACGGCTAAGGAGTACAACTTAACTTTACAATGTTTATATGTTTTTGCAAATATTGTTGGGTATATTGAGGAAGGAAAAGGTTGTAAGGAAATCCATACACCTTAGAATTCTCTATAGTCTAATTCATCTTTTTGGTATATGTAATTTGCCTTACTTTGTTAAAATATCCTTAATGCTTCTTTACAAGACAAAAACTGAATCTGTCCAATACTTATATAGATTGGTATTACAAAATCTGCCCTAATCTAATATCATAAATTATTAAAACAAATTAGACAGAATATATAGAGCATATCATTTTAATGTAATTTCTTCCAAGAATGTTCATATTAGGCCTCTTTTATTTTTATATTACATTGATATTATACTGCTATTTCATTAAGTGGATTTTTTCATTACAATTTACAAAATGTATATATGAAAATATTGATCACTTACTTTGATAATTGTAGCTGGTGTGTATGTAGTAACAATTTAACGTCACACCTGTAATCCTTGACTGTTGTTTGATAGTTTTAATTCCAGGATTGGTACTATCAGATTTCCCTAATATAGAATTTGTAGGTGAAATTTCCAGTAGTGGCTCAGTGTCTGGAAATGTGCCAGATGTATGGCAATAGGCTCACACCTATTCCATAGTGAGATGTAAACATAACAGGTGAAATGTGGTAGTGTTCTGCATTCTTCTGCATACCTCTGGAGATACAGATGCGATGGAATGATGATGTCTTACATTATGTTCAACAGAAAACATTGTATCCCGAAAATAAATATTCAATTATAAATCTTGCTTGTCTATGTATAAGTGTTGTGCTTTTTAAATAAGAAATGCACATATATGTTTGTGCGAAAAATGTATGTCAGGACTATAGGAATAGTGATATTTGGCACTTGGTGCTCACTGCCTACATGGTAAATGACCTGGTATGACAATGTAATAATTAAATTAATATATGTTTTGTATATTTATATCCACTCAAGCTTTTGTTTCTGTTTCATTCACTGTGTTCTATGTAATGGAGGCACATGCATTAATTGGTCTCACATGATGATGTTATTATGACGTTCTGTCTTATCAATAATCCATGACACTAAATAATCTTAAGTGCATAACGGCTTTAACTGTAGTATATGATATCATTAGTATAATATCAATCCAGATATATGTAACATACAGTTATTGTGAATTAATTATGGGTAGATAAAGTATGGGTTCAAGGAAGTCTAAAAAAATTAGAAGTTTACTGTGATGACATCAATAAATCATTATTATTATTTATCTAAATTATTTAAAAAATGGTAGCATTCATAGATATACTCAAAGACATGAAGAACTCTGATATCTTTGTAATGGCAACATCTGTTACTAATGTCGGGAACAGACAATTTTTTTTTAAATTTGATACGAAAGTTAATGAATGAGGTATGAGGTAATTTAAATGACGATTTGAACAAATATATATTTTTTATTTTAACCGTATTACATACAAATTTTGATTTTAGTATTTAAGTAGAGCTGAATATTCGTTCTCATATTTCCTTCAAACGTTTCTTATTTTAACAAATGTCTTGTATATCAATAGATGATTTTTTATATCAACATAAAGATACGATATTTTATTGAAAGGTATTTAGGTAGGGCTTGATTTATTGAATGTATGAGTTTTTTTAACATGTGAGTTGCATGTGTCGCATGATCCTCTAATCAATTTTATCGTCGATAGCAGTAGATTAATATCAGCACGAGCGATAATATTGTGTAGGTACCGAACGGTATTCCACATTCGCGTCATTTAACTCTGGGTGTTACGCTTCGGTGAAATTAGGTCAAGGCGATTCTATCCCACAACGCTTCGCAATTTCAAACTGCACAATTTAATACTCATCACCATAGAGAATTTGTTAGTTTTAAAGTCATATTTTAGAGGAATGTTTTGATTAAATTTGATCGTTTATAAATGTTTAGTCAATATCATAAACAATTAATATATTGAACATATCATGATAATATGAATAATACATTACATATTCAATATAACAATGTAGGGAAAATTTATACGTATAAATTTTCCTGCCAAAACATGGTTAATTCAAATGTGTACATATATGAATAACCATCATATTATTTCTCAAGTCAACTGAATACAACAAACGAAATGCTTTGGCGGATGAATGAGCTTTTTAAAAATATGATTATTGTTACAGACAAACGGCAGTGTTGCCACCGGTAACGGCTCGCCGCGAGTGAGTCCCGCCGGCGACAACGTGGTCCGGCCCCGCATCGTTACTATTATTAGGAATGGCGTAAAGCCGCGCAAGGTAATTAAAACACATTATGGAATTCTCCCTTGACGGCTGTATCGATTTTAGGTCGTTGACTTATATCCTGACTGGCTGACCCGGTGCTTCAGTGTTTTAGTTCTCGTCACCTTCGAGCCCGGGGTCGTGGGTTCGAATCGCACGGGGAATAAATATTTTGCGTGATGACCCACAAGTATTTGTTCTGTATATGAGTGTAATAAATTCTATATACCTAAGTATATATTTAAACGTAATTTATCTACAGTCCGGTCACCATAATACAAGCTCTCGTGACGCTTGCTCTGGGATCAGATGAGAAATGTTCCAACACATCATTACTTTATCGATCACTAATTTTTATATAATCAAATCCTGTATAGAAATTAAGTTTTTACTCAATTTTCCACTTTATTTTGAGAAACTTCAGAGATATCAATACTTTGAAAACCAATATGAAGCCCGTGTTTCGTAATGTATAAGGGTGACCCCGTCGGCAAAGCATTACAGCACGTTTTACTTATGACTCATGTATAGAGAATGCTCTATTCAATCGTACTGTTTAGTAACTGTAATTTCGCTCCGAATTACAATGCGCGTTGCTAGAAATGTACCCATTTATGGAGCATAAAGGGATACTGAATTATTAGCCATAATAATGTGAGTATTAGTTGCTGCGGTTACTAAATTCCGATTTTTTATGTCACCAAAAAAAATGGGTACATCACGCCTGTAATCTCCGAAGAGGTAGGCAGAGCAGTGTAGTACACTCCCATGTTTCACCAGTTACGTTGACGTCTCTTCACGGAATAGGGAATGAGCGTATTGCCATTAACTGGGCACAAATGCAAACATCGCGCCGCAACTAGATTTTTTTTCTAGAAAATATAAGTTAGAAAAACCGAATAGTACTCCTACCTTTCAATTAGCAGTCGCACATGCTATCATTCGATCAACGAGGCAATCAAATTAATAGTATTTAAGTAATATATAAATAGCAAATATCTGATCATCGCATCTGTGCATCTGTCTGTCTATCGTCTAGATGTCTAATAGAGGAATCGATACATCACTAGGTTATCGATTAAAAACAACAGTAATAATGAGTAATACGAAAATATTGTTGTCTCAAATACTATTAACTACACAAATAAGTATAAATGTGACATCATCATAAGCCTGTCTCCCTCCACTGTTATGACTGGGTATGACACCCCCCCCCCTCCCCCCTCTTTCAATTTTTTTCGGCCGTAATCCCCACCGTGGACCTGCGGCTCAGGTTTGTAACAGAAATGACAAACGAATCACGAGATTATTATGATTTTTTGTAAATTAAAAGTATTGAACTCCCCACCTTCCTAAGTTTCATTAGCACCCGTGAACGACATGTAATAAACGCAATTAGGCGTTGAGTGTTCCGTTCGCTAGAAACAATGAAAGATGAGCGCAATGTGCAGGTGTGCAGGCTGCTATTGAACAAGCGCAATAGCCCGACCCTGGAGCACGCGCTGGCCGCCATCACGGAGTGCATCAAGCTGGACACGGGCTGCGTGCGCAAGGTGTTCACGCAGTCCGGCGGCGCGCTCACCGCCCTCCATCAGTTCTTCGAAGACGAGGATGTGTTTTTCGCTTACGGCAACGAAAGGTGCGATTATTCGTTTTTTTTTTTTTTTTAAATTCAATTCGGCCAGTAATTTTGGTGGAAAAACTTATTGTGATCATAAACTTATTATAGCATATAAGTACGAGAAAACTTTGATGACAGCAGTGTTTGAAGCGTATATGCGGTGGTTAATCCGTTCAACGGACATGTTAATATGTTAGACATTGGGGTCCAGCCGTGTTAAATAAACGTCTCTATTGGAATTTCACTTCTACGTATGTCTGATACATTTCAGTTTGACATGTGTTCATTTTTTTTGCATTGCAGTGTCCATAAATACATCTACGTGCATTCTACTATAGATTCTATAACATGGATGACCATAGTCAATGCAATCAGTTTCGATGTGTGGTTAGGTGGCGTGGCGTGGGTCTTAGCCGCCCGGAAGAACATTTTGCTGGCCCCCTAATAGTTTAAAAAAAAAGTTAATTACTGCCGGCTCCTTAAAAGTTATGTTTTGCCGTATAACAAAAAGGTCAGAAATTTTGCCGCCCCTATCGTCCGTACCCCCACGCCACGTCACTGGAGTGGTCGTTAAATTTCATTCCTGCAAAGATATAATAATTAAATATTTTAATAATAATCCCTCAGGGAAGGCCCATGTCCAACAGTGGACTGCAATAGGCTGATGATGATGAAAAATATAATCACGCCCACTTGATTGAACCAAACGTAAAAACAATTTCATTTACAGGGTTAACCAAGAAGACTTTGAATTAGAATTTGAAGAAAGTAAGGCTGTTTTACAATGCAGAAAGACGCCAATATCGAGAAACTCAAGGTACGTTCAATGTCCCCCATTAAAAAGAGACGTTTCTCCGCCAACTTGCGCTGGAGTAGCTTGGCGATTGAAACTTTTGATATATTATTATTAGTTATCGTATCGCGTTAAGCTCAGTATCGATTTCAGCGATAAACCGCATGAAATATTTCGCAACCTCGTGTTTATTCAGCGAACTATTGTATTACAAATATGTCGTATGTTCTTATTATATGTAGTTTTCATATTTATTGTTGAATCAGTATTATATTATAAATTACTAATGTTAGCTTAAATTATTTCTTCAGTCAATGTACGTCGTCTTAGTATTGTCTGTTTAGCTACAATACCTATATATATTTTTTCAAAGAATTTGCTATGCAAACAAAAATTGTTACGAATCATGGCGACGGCCGTAACTCATAATAATTTATTTTCACGATACAGACGACAGCTCCGAGTTGTCTTCCGACTAGTTTTAAACTTGCTAAAACTTCAATTCTGATAATACAAGATTTTTAAACCACGGAATAACATTGCTCTGGGGTTTCTAATAAAACTGATAAAGACATATGAATGACCTTAGAAACAATATATTTTCAACCGTTGAAATAATAAAATAAATTAATCACAAAACGACGTGTTTTATAATAACAGAAAAGCCAGAAATATTCGAATAATCAAATACTCGTACAGTGGTAACATATTGTAGAAAAAATGAAAGTCGCATTACGAATATCATTAGCGTTCATCAATAAAGAAGCAAGATAAAAATATTTCTTACTGATCATACCTTTTTGAAAAACCTAAAATCTGCGTTTAAAAATTTAAAAATCGCCATTCATCACTTTGGAACACCGTATTCTTCAACGATTAGCGAAACTATATTCTTAATTATATCTAAGTTGCAGTTATGTGTATTAATTCTATTTTTCTTATGCCAAGCACGCCAACATTAAACAGATCCGGGTAATACCAAGATAGTACAAAATGCCTCCTACCACCTCGCGTCGCTCACACGTATAGTGTCGTAGATATATCAATCAGAATCGATGCTAACAGAACATTACGGCACGCCGGCGCAATGCCGTTGTATCGGAACTTGCCACTTAAGCTAATTCATTTTAATCAAGCCTTGATCAGTCCTCGGCGATATTTCAACTGCATGTACTTACGTACGGGTACATTGGTGTTAGTAGTAAATTGTTAACATTTAGCGCGCTCACTATAGCGCCGAGCGTCAATTTTTTGCGTTTCGTAACGAAAATTTAATTCAATAAGTCCGTTCGTTAAACTTAATTATATATGAATCAAAAAAAAAAAAAAACGTAACATCACGCCTGTAATCCCCGAAGAGGTAGGCAGAGGAGTGTAGAACACCCCCACG
>DWDU01004351.1:0-10826 GCA_018245575.1 Jemadia suekentonmiller | reverse complement strand
CTCCGAAATCCATAGTGGGACGTAAACGTAACAGATGAAACATGCGAGTGTAGAGCAATCGTCTGGCCACCTCTACGGGAATTACAGGCGTGATGTTACTTTAATGCAGTAAAATGTTCACGTTCGCTTCTGATTTTCGTAAATGAAACACTGTTTAATATTAGGGAAATATTTAAAAAAGCCTATATCTATATGTAACAGAAACTCCGCCATTATTATAAATTAACATTCTAAGACATTAATAAATTTCACTACGATATTACGTCACTATGACACAAGCGACCGAAATAACTTGCCATTTCATACATATTATACATAGTTTCGGCCAGTACCAACCCATAACAGTTCCATACAATTGCGATTTTGTATGGGAACCAGCGACGCGAGCTATATGGTGATGTTCCAAGGTTTGTAGACATGTTAATAATTGGTCAAACGCGGCGAAAAATGGCGAAAAATGACGAAAATTGCCGATTAGAGCCGATCGGCGGCAGAACGTTCACCTATCTCGGTCGTTCGTTGAACCTACAGAATTTCGGCGGGTCGACGGCCCGGTCGCCGCCCCGAAATATTTATAACAAACAGAGACAGACAGACGCGCGGACCCCGCGCCAGACAGGGACGGACACACCAACACGTGACGCGGTACATTGTGGGCATTTTCATTGTCTATGTAATCAATTAGTTTTTCAATCGCAACTGAAAGTTTTTGATTGACCATGAAATTAAGGAGTACAGTGGGGATTATTGAGTGATTTCGCGCGACCCGAGCATCCCCCAGCTGCAGGGACAGGCCGTACGCCAGGGGGCGCGTGAGTTACCTAGCAACAAGCATTGCTCATTAATCATTTGATAATGTCAAAATTAATTAACACATTTAGGTATATGTCCGCAGCGCAAAACAATGAAAATAATTTAAAAAAATTATAAATTTTTAACTTAATTGAATTAACGATATTAACAACGCGATACGAAATATTTCTAACGCAATATAATAATTTTCATAATTATTATATAACAAATTCGCCGAGATTGTATTTCTGTGTTAATTTAATTAAAAAGAGATACTTAATACGGCAATAAATTAATTAACGTAATACAATTATATTTAATTACTTAATTGTGTTATAAATTAACACGTGTTATAATTAACACTCAGTGTTGAAATGCGTTGAGCGAGAGCCCAAATACGAGGAAAATTTTTGCAACACATTGATATAAAGAATATCCTGAACGAAACGAATCTTTTAAATGTACCTTCACGAGGGTATCCTTGATTTATAAAAGCAGTGAAAGTCAACCTCAGATCGGTCGTTGATGAATACTTATATTGACAGAAGTCAAATTGACTTGCAATTACCTTTCCACAAATAATCTTATTAAATATTACACACATATATTGTGATACACCCGAGTAATTTATACACGAACAAACAACCCTTTCAAGAACTAGAGAAGACCTGATTTGGCTCTACCACGCTGATCCATGGGCATTTTATTTCATTTCAACAACATTAAAGAAACTTACGGTTGTATAGAAATAAAATATACGTACATAAGGCCACTTCAAAATGACCACTGACGATACAAATTGATCGGTTAATCCAGTGACAACTAGTTTATAGCAACCATGCAGTCTATCAGAGGATTATGAAAAGCCATAAATGTCTTCGATGTGGATGGATGTCGTTACAGAAGCTGGGATTGGATGAGACAGCTTGCTCACTCCACAGACCGTTTCCGATCCGCCAGCGCGCCGCAGCCACGAGCGCGCCGCAGACGTCTCCAACAGACAGTATCGCTACGGGCAAACTTATTATTTCCCGGTTCAACGACCTCCGCCCAACAGCTGATAACGAGTGAATAAACTCTGTCTTCGCTCATTGCATACGTCATTTACTATAAAATTCTTGGGTCGATTTACTTTTCGCCGCTAATGATTTTTACTTTCGATGTGTTTTATGTGTATGTATTTTCGGTATTTTTTTGGCGTTAAAAGCATTATTTTTGGATTTTAAATGGAGGAGAGTGCCTCACTTTGGATGTTAAGCGTCAATGAACCAAAATTAGTACTTCTATTGCCCGCTCGGAGTTCTACCGTCGATTTATTTATGTTGTGTACATAATATGTTAAAATGTCAATATTTATCTGCGCTTTAAATTACTGTTAGACATTTTAAATTCTTTTATTATTTTAAACATTAATCTTGGGACAAATCGCGGGGGTCCATCTGATCCTGCACAGCGCATGAACTATGACAATCAGAGAAATAATAAACTTCATAAATATTTGACTGGCCCCTTGGTGCGGTGGTTAGTAAGCCTGACTCTTGCGCTCGGGACGGTGAGTTCGATTCCCATCCAGAACTAATAGAACTTACAAGTAGAAAATCTAAGTTAGAAAAATCCAATAGTACCTAACTCGGGTACGAACGCAGGACATTTCGACCGGCAGTTGCGCACACAACCGCTAAACCAACGAGGCAGATGTTACTCAAAAGTATTAACTTGTATATATAAATGTATGCTGCATGAAAATACAATAGGTAATATACCTACTCGTGTAGAAAAATCACGACAGCTCTGCAAGGATAATATTTCGCGCTCATTGCTCTCTGTCTAGCCTGTAGTGTACCTGGTGCAATTGTAATAATAATATCCTACAATATCGTACGTTGTATTACACTATTTGCATTCGATATCGCTCAAGCAATACAGACCGACGCGATATCGGACACAAATATTCGTTTAAGGCGACAATCAAACAATGTTTAATTATGTTATTCACGATATTAAATTAATAGTAATTTCCTTTATAAACCGAGTAATAATAGTCAAGAATCGGCTGAAAGGGAATCGAAAATTAAACAATCATCTTGGATTGGTTTGGAACAGAAAAACCTGGTCTTGAGATTGAAATTCAAAATCTACATATTCTTTATAAATGGTCGTTCGTGTCGTAAATATAACTCATCAAATATAAATCATCAATTATATTAAACAAGAAACTGCATTCTTATATACATATAAGCTCGATTGAATTTTATAAGCTAGGAACACCCATTCACAACGTCCTTCTGAAAGGACACTATTGAAGGTTGTCTACCAATCTAGAGCGTCCTTCTAAAATCGCTCCATTAGCGGTTTAAAATAACAGCGTCCTTCTCTCTGCAATAGAAGTTGGATACAGATATCCACGTATTGTACCGACCTATCTCCAGGTGGCGCCACTTGCGTAACACGTCTACTGCGAGTGTCAAGATTAGGTGTGCCACATACAAAGTTAGTCATACGAAGACAATGACCCAGATTCGTTGCAAATTATTTAACTTACTTAGAAACGTACGAGGAATGATTTGCAACGGAAAATTTTTAGGCTTGAATCGTTAAACATTGTTAAATAGTAGTATGGCGAGCAGTCTGCCAAGTGGCACGTGGCCAGCGTGGCAGACTATGGCCTTAACCAATACCCTCCTGAGCCGAGTCCCGTGTCAGTAGAGCAGTGGAACGATACAGTTGGGTGGTTGGATTCGAGTTTAAAAATATCTCATGTCCGTACGAAAGTTAATTTGTTCAACGCGGATAGTGCGAAACTGAAAACTGTTATTGGATACATTACTAACTTCCGACGTAATTACTGGATACACTTGAATAAATACAAACATTTGACATAGTTTGTACGAATAAAACGTATTCTCATCAAAAACAGTCTTAAATTCCTTACAAGCTGTTACTTAACTCCACCCCATGCATTGGATACAATTCAATAAACACTACCGATGACACAAATGCGCACATAGAACAAAAAGTTTCATTAAATTTGGCTCGTTACCGTGAGATCAAATTGTACCTCCCGTCCTTTAACAGTGTGTTATGAAATTTTCTATACAAACACATACAGCCTATGGGACGTTACAAGTCTTACGCATCCCGCCTCCCGTGCTTCCTGCGGGTCCGACTCACGACCGGGCTCACGAGGCAGGCACCGCGCGCTCAGCGGTCGTAAAGGCGCAGCGACTCGACCGTTGGCGTTCATTTTATTAGTTCACGGATTGCCGGCCTATCGGCTCACTGACCTACATTCAACTCTGCCTATCACCTGACATGTGTGTCGTGTGTGTAATAATGTCTCGTCTTTGTATGGACGTCTTGCTTTGATAGATGGCTCGGAGTCTGGATGCGTGCTCGGTGTATGGCAACGGGCTCACCCCCGTTTGATGGTGGGACGTAAACTCGAAAAACAGCAGTGTACTACACTGCTCTACCTACCCTTTTGAGGATTGCAGGCGTGTTGCTATATTTTTTTTACACTTTAACTACTTTTAGCTGTCTTGTTCTATTTCTATTTCGAATGCAAACATGATACTTTCATTTAATTACCAGGTATACACCTCCATATTATATACATAAAACATTTTATATATACCTAATAAATATAGGTACAGTAGACCGAGAGGGGATACCAAAGAAGAAAAACTCTCGACATTCCGTCAAATAAAGCGCTTGATGCGTAAAAGATAAAAATATTTATACAACAGGCCCCATCAATCATGACCAAGCCGTTTTTAATGGTTGAAACCTAAGCTCATCAGTGGAATTGTACAGACGGACACTACTAACTCTAGAGATACTGGGCACTTCATATCCTTTGTCCGGCAAATAAGTCTAGCAATAGAGCTGTCGAACTGCAGGACATTCCGCTCCTCCAAAGTGGTAACCGGTACACACTATAAACGCACCCAATGACATATTACACTGCAACGAACGAGCAGTTCTGGTACTGAGCGGTCACTTAAGCTCATTGACACCGACAAAAGGTAGTGAAGTCGAATTTATATTGAAAAGTTTTTAGTTTTTCTATACATTTGACGTCATAGTTAAATAGCAATATCAATATGTTATTTGATTCCAGTTCTTAATAAGGATGTTTTCTAAAATAAACCGCGGTAGATATATATAAGTTAAGACTTCATGCTTCATTTATGCTTCGTTGTAAAATTTTGTTACGATAATTTTAAATTTACTTATTTGGGGTCAAAAATATATTCTATATCCAATGAACGATTATATTTTTAGAACAAACACGTTACTCTCATTCATTGTATAGGTGTGGCTGTTTAAAATTGGCGTCGCGTAGGCATAATTTCAGCCGCGGAATGTGGGCGGGAATCGCTACTGAAAGCGATTCATTATACTATCGGCTAATTTATAACGCAGTGCAAGATTCTCTTTTGGTGCGCGAAATTTTATACACAATATTCCGTGTATTGCATCATGAATCGTATATCTTGCGCAAAAGGAAGGTATCAAATATGACACTTTCATCTCGTTCGCCATATTTTTTTTTATCTGTATCAAAACACTTGATCAATACTGGGTACAACAGCCGGCGAAGGATCAACGCACTCCATTGACACCTAGACACAAACCCATGTTTCAAGCGCGCCATCTCTTATCCAATAGCGGAACTAAAGGTCAAATAAAAGGTTAACGAACCGCGCGCTGAAGTGATTACTACACGTAATTGTCTATTTTTGGAGATAACTGTACGCACATAACAATAATTTAATTGAAACCTACGTTTGCTTTCGGCCCCCGCCGTTCGTTTTATTTTTATAACGTAATATTCGAGAACGCTGTGTAACCTGGCGTCTGTTAATGCGTATTGATCGCTCGGTAATTTATTATTCGCTTGCATATACGATAATCAATAATGTAATGTCTTATTTGCACTATGACTGAACGAAGTTGTTTGTATTCATCGACATTTTTTATTTGCAATGCAATTTAGTCAATTTCCTTGGCGCGTGAGAGAATAGTTGAACGACGTGTCGGCTCAAACGATCATTGCAGTTGCTCCTTGAAAAGATAGCTTTAATTAAGGGATAGTTTGAAATCAGTGCCTGATAACATTTTGAATAGTAACTATTTAACAAGCAGTGATAGCCTACCTGGTTGTTTGAAATTCGACCTCTCACTCCGAGAGCCCGGGTTCAAATCCCAGCGCGCATCTCTTTACACAATGTGCGTTTTAGGATTAAATATCACTTGCTATAACGATGAAGACCAACATCGCGAGGAAATCTGTACATTTAGAGTGCTCAAAAAAAATGTTCTCTATGGTGTGTGAAGTCTACCAACCTGCACTCGGCCAGCGTGGCAGACTTTGGCCTTAACTCCCTCATTCTGACAAAATACCCATGTTCCAGCAGTGGAACGATTAAAGGGTCTGAAAAAGAAACTATTTAACGCTATGTCATTGTACTAGAATGCAATATAATATAAATACTATGTTACTTATTTTCTTTTATGGCATATTGTACTACAGCGGTTGGGGGCATTTTTATTGTTTCGCATAGGCACCTATTGGTATACTTCTGAAGGAAGATTCATTTACCTTACATTTATATAACAAGATGATTTATATTTTGAACTGATATTTTGTGTCCCACTTCAAATATGGGGAATTACGTATTCATAGAAACACTGACGTTAACAATTCATAACGAAAATAAGGATAAATAATATTATAATGCCTCGTATTAATATGTTCCTATAGCTAACGAAACAATTTTAAAATAAAACAATATTGAACACAATTTATTGAACAAAGAAGTAGCAAGAACTCAAAAAAATAAGATTAAAAATGATGTTATTGAATCTATTAGTTTTCCAAGCGCCATCTGTTTTCAAGTAGTGGATACTAAGGTTCATTCTATTGCCAAACTCAGTTGAACGACCCCGTGCGTCTGTTCTTATCTTTCATTATGAAGTTATGACGCATAATGTTTTTCTTTTTTTGTATCGGAAAACGCGTTACAAGTGTAATCGCTTTCTTTGTAATGTATTGAGCGCGGATAATGTTCGTCCGCACGTGAGCAAAGAATCAATATGAGTAATAAAACTGATTCGCTCCTGACGAAGCGTTTGAAACACGTGACGTACACGAAAACTTACATTCAAAGCATAAAGTCAACGTCAGCATTCATTTTTAATGAAACAAATATAAGGGCAATTACACACTGCCGAATCAAAAAAATAAAATAGGTCGAATGCCTTAACCCTTATTATTCTGAAAGGAAACTGGGGAACAACTAACTAAGGGGGACCATAAAAAGGTTTATGACGAAGTGAGACGCTCATACATTTTGGATTCTGAACGATATACTCATATCATTTCTGGTATCGGAAGGTTTTTTCTATGTTTTACAAATAATTCATCTTGTCAAATCTATTTGTCATCTGTTTTCGTGAGCGCGTCGCTCTAATGAATTTGAATGAGAGCTCGCTGTTAAATATTAATATCGCCAGTGATTAATTGAAGGCGGCTACAATTTTTTGTTGCGCCATTCAATTGTTATTGATTGGTTGTTGTTCGCTGTTTATATACAGGGTGTATAAATGCAGCCCCATTCAATACTGTCAAAATATTAAATGCAACAATTAAAGCTGAACCTTGGAAAATAGTTAATTCGATTCTCTCATCTATGTTGCTCAATAATGAGAAAAAAATATTTCTTCAGCACTTATATGTTTATTTATTCTGTTCCACGATATGTAACATAAAATACATTATATAACATAAATTATATAACATAAATACATTAAAAACACAAAACGCAACTCTTTTGAATGCAAGTATCTCGAATAAGAGTCATGTCCAAGACGCTATTACCCGGATTTATATATAAGATCGGCTGGGTTTACTATTAGTATTAGTATTCTAGGTGTAGAGTCACGCCACATCCCTTACAGGGTAGGTAAGGAACACTCAATCCCAACTACCTCCACCCTTACAGACGAGACGTGTTTTGTATACATCACTCTCTTCACACGCGCACGCCGGCACAAGTACAGTACTACAATTTCATATGAGTTTTGAATGAGGGGTTGCACCAATCTCCACGTGTTCACTTAAATAACACAACATCCTGTATATACAGTTGCAATCACACGAAGCTGTAACTCAAGCTAAGCGTACATTACAAGATGGCTATCTCCGCTAAGTAGTTGTGGAGAAAAACATGTAGTTATGTGTATGTTGCGAAACGAGTAAAGGACTTGAGCTGTTGAACGGCAACACTTAGGTTCCACGTCACGAATTTTAAGGTTTAATAGAAGATACTACGATATAAGATACTCTAGATTCACAACTAGTTACAGTATCTGTGATTAAAAGTGACAAAAGTAACTTGAATCGATTTCACTCAGATCTGTTCGCGAGGTGTAAAAAGGGTACAAGCCACGTGCCTGTACACATAACTAACTCTCGTATTCATCATACAAATGTGTGAAGCAAACCCAACACCTCTGCTTTGTCAGCCACAGTCATTAACCATTAGAGCAACGGAACAGTGACGTTCAAAAAATTGTCTATGATTTGCATATTGCTCTGTACACGTCCATTATGAATCATATACTAATATGATATTAAGAGAAAAAGTCACCGAATACCCGGCGAAATAACATTAAATTAATTATAGAGGCAACGATCAATTGGAAAAAGAATATGAAGTGGTTTGATGGAATATCATGAGATTACAGATGAATAATAAATAGAATGTCGTGATCGTCTTTACATGGATGTCCATCAAAATATTACAACGACAGAACCTTAGAGATCAAGATATTTATACTTATTTAAACATATCTAAAGACTTCATTGGCTTTAGTTGGTTCTATTAATAAATAATAACTTTTCTAAACTTAATATATGTTTACAATAATCAATTATCGTTTTTAATAATTTTTAACATTCAATATAAGTTCTGTAATATAATATACGCCTGTACAATATAATATCTTTGCAACTATAACACGTCTACCTACTAACGCCATCTGTCGGACATAGGAGTAAACATAATGATATAAAAACTACATTATAAGTCAAGAAGTGTTAATAACCAATTACATGACAGGAAAAACAATACGATAGGTCGGTGTACGATTAGCGAGCTATGCAGGTAAGGTGCTGGATACACTGCCCACGACTGAGAATAATATAATGCTATAATGCTTAATATAATGCTATTACAAAATACTTTTTATTTAATCCTTCAAAGAAGGAGGTAGCCTGGTTGAAATGTTTGGCACACCGATAAACGGTAAGGTTTAATACTCAAAGCATAATTACTATATACTATTACGAATAATATTCAGCATTGTTTTTACTCCTTATTTTCCTTATTTTTCCAATTGCAATAATTATTAGCACTGCCATATAACAGTGAATTATTTTGAAAAAAAAAATACTACTGAGCAAAAGGTCAATATGAGTTTAACCTTTCGGAAGTAAACATTAAATGTGATTATTAGTAAAAATATGCGATTGGCATTGACGTCATTGGATCTTTCTCGCTATATTATCGCCAGCGATAGAAAAGGAGGCTTATACTTCAATAAAAAATGACATAATGCGTCAGTCAGGTCGCTGACACAGTGTTGGAAGCGGTACATCGCCATCTAGTGACAGAAGAAAAAACCGAGTTAGTCTTGTGTGATTGCGGACGTGTAATATATTTACAAAACATAAAACATACAAGTTAGTATGTTAACAACGAGCCAAAAAGCAGTACTAAAAACGCTGTTTTATAAAACTGAAATACGAAAATGGTGAGTTTCAAAACCTTTTCGTACGCAGAAAGATTTTTTTAGTTCTACTACTACCCGTTAGATGGCAGACGACGTACTTGGCGCTATACTGTTTTTCTCTTAAAATAAACCCAATTTACAGTCTTAAGTATGTACGTGTCATTCACTTTTAACAAGTTAAAATTATCTCAAATCAAATGTCATGCGTCACAACACTTTATAATATTTATAATTAAATTGTACCAGACGTAAAATAATAAATCCGAAGTATACAATAAATTTTTCATTAATAACCACTGCTACATTACTGGACAATCTCGTCATATATTCTAAACCATATGGAGCACCGATAAATTATTGCAGTAATTCCAATGCGCCAGTTAGATATAACATTAAAACACCTATCCGATTACATTCGAAACGTTACATTACATTACAATCCATTATGAGCTCAGAATATTGAATTATCCAATGAATATTCTTCACGTAATACTTATTAGTTTTTTCGATATCAACTACTATGTGAACTTATAAGCGTTTTAAAATACATTTTGCAGTCGTTTCAAAGAAATCCTTGGTCTTTATACCCCGACAAGATCCAAGGACAGACCTTGGACAAAAGGACCCTTCATCCTCAATTACAGTATTACGTAATGCTGTGTACCTTAAAAAGGACGACCTTTATACAGTTGCGTAATACAAATATCTACAACATAAGATGATATGATTTTCTTTAGCGAAATTTGAAACGTTTTTTAATTAACTGAAATAGCTAATCACTATCTATGAAAGACTAAACCAAGTAAATATACTTCTAGAACACAGACAACTACACAAAACGAAATTAAATTTGGAAAATAAAAAGCATGAAATAAGGAAACGTCAAAGGCACTTTAGAAAATAATCAAAATATGACCGAATATATTATTAGGCACTGATAAAATGATAATCGACAACCCGTAAACCGCTAGCAGTGATAATGTTGAATGATCATCAAACGATCAGACCATTGGTCACAGGCCGCCAACGTCAGCGACTGATCCGTCGCCGGTCACCAACGAATTGGTACTGTGTTGGAACGCTAGGCGTGAGCGCCTACTACGACTACCAAATCGGATGTTACCAACACAAACACTAGGGGCAAAAATAAATTCAGACCTCACATCCCCGGCTTTGGCAACTTACGGTTATTAATATAGTTCAAATACTATCTGATGGGGTCAGAAGTTCAGAGT
>DWDU01004350.1:0-10827 GCA_018245575.1 Jemadia suekentonmiller | reverse complement strand
CATATCTTGCTTTAATATATACCGTAGCTCCTCTCAGGAGGACCTTTATGATCGCCTGCGATTTTATGTATATATACGGTGGAACAAATCATATTTTGCATTGGCCATTTCCTTGATTACTGTAATGTAAGAACAGCATGACGGTGCATCCTCTAATTTTCTACCAGTTTATCTATTAATTAATTCATTTAAAATTCTCATATAATTTACTTTTAGAACACATACAAAAGAATCGAATTCATTTGTTAATAGTTTTCATAAAAACAATTCATAAGTTAAATAGTCCATAAAACAGTAATTAAACTAATCATAATATATTACAAAACAGCAATTCACAATTGCCATAAAATCTATGTATTTATTTCATTAGTGCAGAAAAATAAATTTAAATTATTAAATAGAATAACATTAGTACCCAATTATATATTATTACCACTTCCATTTTTTTCTAAAAAATTGTTACCTGGCTGTATATTGTTCCACAATATTCGAATGTACTGATCTCTATGTGGATGCGATACTTCATCTTTAAAACCAATTGCGTGTAACAGAGTATGAAGGATTTCATGCATTTTCAAGCAATCAAAACCTAGAACTAAAATCTGAAAATCAATAATTACCGTTATAATATTATTTGTCATATTTATGCAATTTTTTTTACTTAATTCATAAATAAGCTTTTCATTGGAATAAAAACATGTCCGTCTGAAAAATGATATCTACTGATGTATTATTAAATAGATATGTGTTACATCTATGGCAAAATGTTAATACGTAAATGTTTCATAAATTTGTATAGTCGCTTATTTTTAACGTAACATCACGCTTGTAATCCCCGAAGAGGTAGGCAGAGGAACGTAGAACACTCCCACGTTTCACCAGTTACGTTTACGTCCCACTATGGAATAAATTAGTAATAATGACGAAAACGAAAAATTAATAGAAATATAATAAACATCTATAATAACAAGACCACTATGACGAACTCAAAAAATACCCGTTACAATAAATCTCCAATCTAGAAAATTTTATTTCCAAACCTATAGCAACAAGAGCACATTATATCTTAAACTTCATCCTCCTAGTTCAAAATGTTCATTGAAGTATATTTTTTCAAATTATTTAATGGTCTTTTGTTTTACAGAATATTAATCTACTTTTTATCTGTGCTGTATTCTTTTAGCACAAATAATAATTGGTTGTATCACCTTAGCCTTAAATTTAAAGCATTTGTATAATTAGTTAAAATAGTCGTCAGTTTTAGAGTTTTATTAGAGTCCGTTGCTGGAAATAGGCCTCCCTTGTTGGGTTACCCCCCATATCTCCAAGCTGGACATGCGAAATGGGGGTCGCAAATCACAGCTTCTCGCACCGCCTACACTACTCATAGGCGACCAGGTCATTTAGCTGCGCCTCGGCATACCGCACCATAGAACGATCTGCCAGCGCCGGGATTAATCGCCACTCATGATACCTTGTAACCGTACCTCGAGGTCGAACGTATTCATACGTCAACACGGAGCTCACTGCGCCCCGACATGGAAAATTTTCGAGGGCTACCACGACGGCCACAACAACCACCATCCCTTCCATATTAAAAATGTGCTAGAACCCCTTACAATTTCGCCATTATTCCTATATTGCGGTGCATGTACACAGTCACGCTCTTGCTTCGGATTGCTGATGTGAATCCAGTTGATGTTTTCTGTCGGTTTGATCAGAATAGACTTGAACCTCACACAGGACGCGCTCTCCAGAGTATTCATTGCCATACGTACTCTCTGCGATATGTAGCTATCTGTTAAACGAAACACTTGGTTACTTTTGCTCATACTGAAACTAATATATCTGTACATGTAGGAATATATCAGTGAAACGCACATACATCGATTAAGTCGTTCCTGAGATTATCGTGAAGAAAATGTACCATCACGCCTATAAACTCCGAAGAGGTAGGTAGAGGAATGTAGTACGCTTCCACGATTCACCAGTTACGTTTATCACCCACTATGGAATAGGTGGTGAGCCTATTGCCATGCACCAGGTACATTTCAAGACTTCCAGCCACTACAAGAATTCTAAATTGGAAAAATTCAATAGTGCCCGACTCGGGATTTGAACACAGGACACCCGATCGGCAGTCGCGCTTGCAACCAACACGTACGAGTCATCGTGAAGTAAAAAGTCAAAAATCACTATTTTGTGTTCTACTGCCTTAATAGAAACCTCTAATAGAGTAGCTCCTCGTAAGTGACTTCTACGTGCGGACACCGATCCGTTGCAGTTTCATTATTAATATAGAATATTTTTATATATTACACAGTGGCGTAGCGTGGGTTTCAGCCGGCAGGGGCGGAAGAACATTTTGCCGCCCACTTAAAAGGGATGTTTTTCCTTATTACAATCTCTTCGACGACAAAAAATGTAAACTGTGAAATATTGCCGCCCCCTAATAGTATCGCCCCCCTCCCCCCACGCTACTCCACTGATACAACCCTCTTTAGTAGAAGAGCTACACTCACCGTAAACAAGGCTGTCCAAGTAATAAGTAACGACTCCTTTAGGCCAATGGACTCCTATGTCTTTTTGTACGTTGCGTACATACTCGCTTTCAAATTGACCGATGTAAGAGCCTTAAAGTAATAATACTTGTGTTATGTTTTCGTTACCATTTAGAATGCAAATAAAATACTCTTTATTTTGTGTAATTTTATCCTGTTATATTTACATGTACAAAATTCATTGTTTTATTTAACAAAGCCTATTATTATCATCAAGCTTTCTCAATCCACTGGTACACTTGGGTTTTTTGAACAGGAATTTTTGGTCACAACCCTCACGTTGGGCATATATATGGGTCGGGGATCACAGAGCACAGCGACTTGCACCGTCCACGCTGATTCCGATCTACGGCCAGAGTATTTTACTGTGCCTAGTTGAACTGCGCTACAACTCGAGCAGAGCCTCGTCAGTTGTATCGCAGGGTGCACCACACAGGTGGAGTTGAATTGGGCTCCTAAGATAGAACTTGAAAACCCCTACATACAACCAAGTACCTGGATACTAAAATTGTATTGATATTCGAGAATTTTCGACAGTTACTCTATATTAATTAATAACTCATTATTATTTACCTACAAAATAACAATAAAAATATTCTCATGCTAACCTTTTTTAACCAGCCGGCTTCTTGTATCAGAGAAAAACGTTACAAATATAAGAATAATACAAGAGTATGTAGATTTCCAATGCACGGCCATTTTATCAACGATTTCTTTTTTATTGAAGCAATGTAATAGAAACAAACCTATTTATTTTAAGTACCACCACTCATACTTACATTTTATAGATGTAACTTGATAGTCTTGCTACCTATAAAAATAAAAATAAATATTAGACGTTGAGTTCGGACGTAATAGTCAGTCTTAATGCATCAACAAAAAATAATTTTTTCAAACATCACAGTGACTATTATCTGGATGAGAAAGCTACAGGCGCAAGCACTTTTTGGTACTAATAGTTCGCTGCGATGGAAATAATTGTATCTTGTTACTTTGGGCTGGTGTCAGGTTGATTAGAGGCTCACGCGTTGCGCCAATTGTCGGCATTCACCTCGACAGCACCGACTTATACCCAAAATGCTTTCAGTCAAATATATTGAAGTTGGGCGTATTGGGTTTTGTTTATACACTTTTATAATGGAAAATTGGTCCGGTTAAATGTCCGGTCCGGGATGATGATCTTAATGATTCGATATTGATTTCCGTTAGTATCACATTAAGCCAGCCAAACATTACAACTATCCTGCCAACATGTTGAATTTTTCCAACAAGTAATAATGATTGGGAGTGTAGTACTTATACTCCTCTGACTACCTCTTCGGGGATTAAAGGCGTGATGTTACACTTACGTTTACGTTTATAGAGTAATAAAATAACTGGAAAAACGTCACCGTATATTATATAGTTAATGCAGTCCTCAGATATGTATAAAATTGCTAATACGCATAAAAACCCCCTGGTGTCACTTAGGTAATTATTTTGGAATGCCATGTATTTCAGAGTCTACGTTTTTTTGTTTGTCAAGCCCTCCTTAAAATTCTTTGGGAAATACATAAATCAGCAATTTATAATTAATTTGAGTTATCCTTTAAACCAAGGCTGTTATCATAGATTTACATATTATTTGATATTAAACATTGAGAACTGGGCTGAAGTGATGGTCTGTATAACCACATTATGGCACTTGTACAAGGTTATATTACTCTCACAAGATTATTACTGTGGCAAAATTCCTATCCAGCGTCTCCGCTTAGTGTTAAACTAGCATTATTATGAAAATATTATTTCGTAGTTTTTTTTGCCTATATGGTTCACTTTGAGAGAATGAAAAAAAAAAATATCCAATGAAATTATGCGTTAAAAAGCATTCACTCAACAAAAGGTGAATAAATTTAATAATGATGCATAATTACTCTGAAATTTACATTTTTATCAGTATAGCAATGAACGTTGGCTTATACAGTTATTTATTAAACACGTGTCGTGTCCACATATCGACCAATCACAACATAACACGAAACGTCATTCGGCACGGAACTGTACTAGAAAATTCAATAAATCACTCCATTTTACGTAATATTAGAATAAAAGTCATCATCGTGCTACTGTGGCGTTGCGTTTTTTTAACAAGAAAGTAATCTAAAATATTTCATTTATAATCTATACTTGAAATCAAGAGAACATCCAAAGGAAAAGAAGTATACCGAACGTTTCTGAAATATTGCGTTTTTTTCTATTCTAATATTACATTGCATCAAATATGTTTGGAACGTGTAAAGGAGTGGTGTTCTGAAAGAAAACATAAGTACCGGCTGCCGGCTGCCAATGTCAAGAAAGAGTTAAATAGCTGAGTAAAGTTTTTGTAGCGATAAAATATAATTTGATTTGGTCAAGTGTGCACGACTCCTTTCATAAGTAATTCTGATTGTAACTCATGCAGGAAATGCGTGTTTCATCAATGTCGACGTCCACCCTTTCTTGGGTATTGTGCATTATAATTTCGTTTTTAAACCAAACTTCAGCTACAAGTGGATCGGTTGAATTAGATGAATTCTCATTTGATAAAGTTATAGATAAGTTTCAAGCATCGCTTGTGAAATTCGACGTTGCTTATCCATATGGCGATAAACATGATGCGTTCGTGGCACTTGCTAAAAGTTCTCAGGATGTCGATGATTTGTTAGTCGCAGAAGTGGGAGTAAAAGATTATGGGGAGAAAGAGAATGAGGCTCTTGCGAGAAAATATGGAGCGACAAAAGATAATTTCCCTTTGGTCAAATTGTTTATTAAAGGGCAGTCTGAACCTATATTATTTGACGACTCTAAGGGCTTCACTAGTGATGAGCTAAGACGTTTCGTCCGCGAAAAGAGCGGCGTATACTTAAGTCTTCCCGGATGTGTGAAGGAACTTGATCTGCTTGCTATCAAGTTCATGAAAGCAGATAAAGAAAGTAGGGAAGATGTCCTAAAAGAAGTTGAAAGATACATTAAAAATATTTCTAGCAAGGTATGAATTACATTTGTAATATGGGATATGTTTGTTCTAGAAATTTATTCTGAAAGTATATTTTTATATATGTCATTTTATTATCATAATATTTAACAACCATTTACATGGCTAAGGAATGATTACATGGCCAGTAATGTCCACATATTTGAATCAACAATGTTAACACACTACAATAAAAAACTTCAATACAATAAAATCCAAAAATGTCTCCTGTTCCCAAGAAGTTCTCTGCCTTTTTTATTTTATTTCTTTTTTCAATTTTCACCATAGCTACTAATATATTGGCAGAAGGTTGAATCTAATTGTACCATACATAGTATGGTAAGGCAGATTAAGAATTTGATATGAACTTGAGTATAATAAGCTTCACTTGGGCTCAGTAGTCCATCCTTTAGTAGATCATACCCAATGTAGCATTTACAGATTTACATTTACAGATTAGTTTCAATTTGTTTGTTTTGATGCAATAAACATATTACCTTATATCTTAAATCTCTACAGGATGCATCATCTAGTAAAATTTACAAAACTATCATGGAGAAGATCCTGGAAAAGGGAGATGAGTTTATTGCTATGGAAAACCAAAGAGTAAAGAAGATAATTAGTGGAAAAGTTTCAGAAGAGAAGAAAAAGGAATTAGGTGTACGAGTTAACATACTACAAACATTCCAACTTCACAATAAACAAAGTGGGAAAAAAGAAGAATTGTAAATCTGAAAATATTAGCCATAGACTCCATGAAAATGTTTCAAATAATGACAAGTAGTAATGTGACCATGCTACAAGATTTGTTTCTGAGTTATGTATGTAGCCATTTGTAGATGTTTTATTATAATATTACATACCTACCTAAGCTGTGGTATTTAGAACTCACAATCTTAAAGTATTAGTGTCAACAATTACCTCCCTATTGAATAAAATATGTTTTGTCATAGCAATTTCAAGAAATTAGGCACAATCTCAAAGTTTAACACAAAGATATAATTCAGATTCGGTCACATAATTTATAAAATTTGGTTTATCTATTGTATAACAAAATATTTTATTATATTAAAATTTCCCCTTTCCACTTGTTATTTTGTGAAGTGGTAATTTGTATTGTAGGAATATGATTGTGTTAAATTACATGTCATCATCAAGATGACCATTTGTATGAATAAAATATTATTGGATTTTTAGTTGGGTAAAAATTTGGTATTATTTCCAAGGATGCCTGAGATATATGGTTCTGTCCCTATTTGTATATTCACTCATATAACTAAACAATATACCATATAAGAATGATTCTTTTTCTAAAAACACTCCTAAAAACCAATGTTTCAAATTCAATTCACTATTTTAAATAATAAAAATTTCTACAGATATTTACTAAACATAACTATTTTCGTGGATGGCTTTTTTGATGTAACTCTTTAGTTGTAGTTTTGTAATACAATGTTTAAGACCCCGTTACTTTTAAACTTTTGAATGCATTCCATATCTGTACCACTCTTACTAGATTTAATTTACAATCTTTCTAATATGACATTGCTATTTGAAGGAAAGGATAGATAGATATCATTAGTATCAGGTAGATCACTCTCAAGCAGACATGAAGTTGATGATACTTCCAAATTTCTGTAAACCATTGCAATCATAGTTCAAACTCTCACATTATAAATAGTTGGTTCACAGAACTCAACATGCAAGTTAAATAATTAATAAATAGAACTACTGTTTCTTCATAGCCTACAATATAAACATATTCCATGATCTGATATATACATACAATCAGATGTAAGCAGACCATTACAACATTAAATTAATTTCAGTTTTTTTCATGACAAGTCTATGAATGGAGTAGCATGATATACACAACCAAAAAATATTCTTACGTGACGTAACTGGTGAAACGTGGCAGTGTTCTACACTCCTCTGCCTACCTCTTCTGGGATTACAGGCGTGATGTTACGTTTTAAAAAATATTCTTCTAGAGCAGTCTAATTGCAGACACGAAAACTTAAAGCTGCTGGAATGCACACTCAGAGTGTTAAGTGCACAAGGGCTTTTTATCAGGCATGATATGTTTTTTTATTATATCTAATGTTATTGTTTATGTGTGATGTCTTTTATGCACAAAATGTTTCAAATAAAGCAATAAAAGTGTGAATTAAAAATTAAAATCGTTTTCTTTAATTATATTGTGGAGGTATGGAAACAAAACAACTGAATCAAAAGATTGTATCTATTATGGAATTTTCAAAAAGAAGTAAAATTATACACTACACATCCTTTTCAATTAAGTAATCTTGTTGCATGCAATTTATTACATTATTTTTTGTCAAGTGATATAGAAGTATATCCATGTCAAACTATACATAATATAACAAAGTATTTAACATACATATTTTCTACAATAAAATTCTGTAAACAAAATGGTGACATTTTAAAAAGTTGCATACCTATAAGTACACTGATAATACCGAGTTGTTATAACTTATGGGTGTGTCTCTAGTTTAGTGTCCATGCTGGGTGTGCTAGTGTGCATAAAAGTTGCAGCGTCAGCACAATTTCACTTACACTGCAAGTACTGTTTCAATCACCATAGGAGCAGTACTACAGTGAAATTAATTCATAGTGTTTAATTAATTTTTTGTATGAAATTCGTAAACGTAACTGGTGAAACGTGGGAGTGTTCTACATTCTTTTGCCTACCTCTTTGGGGAGTACTGGCCTGAAGTTACGTTTTTTTTTACATTTTATACTTCAACACATCATCAAAACACAGAACAGTTTATTTCTTGAAAACCAGAGGCAGTAAAACATTTTAATAAAAATGCAGAATGTGTAATCAAAAAGTTATTACGAATGTTCCATAATTACGTATACTTATTTACTGCACAACACGAAAACGTACCGTTAGTTACAAGTCAGTAGAACTTTAAATTTAAAAAGGTCCACTCAGAGCCAGATTTATGGACTGAGCCAATAGCTGACTGACTCATTTAAAATGCAATAAAAATCTTTACGGAAAATGTATTTCAAAAACAGAGTTTATATGCAAAGAAAATTCCATGAAGTTTTTCTGCCTCTTGCATTTTAAATGAGTCAAATTGGCTTGAGTCTGTAAATCTAGTCTTACCTGTGATCCTTTATTATAATTTGTATGTTAATTTTACACAAAAAAAGTAGAACGGTATTCACTTATAATAATACTAATGCAGACATGTTTGCAATACACACACACACACCCATACATTACAATAAGAAAGAAAATTTCAATAGTTTTCTATATAAAGTTTTACTACCAATAAGTATATATAAGTATAATCATGAGTAATTTATGATTAAATATGTTTTGTAATCATTACAATATTTAACTATACATATGATATAAAATGTAAAATTTCTATGCATTAAAATTGCATATAGCATGAATACTTAATCAGGTCTCACTTTAACCCTAGTAATGTCAGATACACTAATGAATCTGTTGAAGAATCGTCCAACATATCCATTTATGCTAAAACCACAATACCTAGTTCTTGGCAATCTTCTATCAAGATGCAACTTGTAAAAGATATAGTATTTTATATGAAAAATCTGGCCTCATGATAAAAAAGCTATTTAATATTATTGATTACAGTTGGTACAATGACTGTGCTTGTGTATATCATATTTAATTATTTTCTCATACAATAAGATGAAATGTGCTTCTGAAAAGTCAAAAAGATCTTATTTGATTCACAAACAAAAGTTCGCACTTTTTTAGGCTTCCCAAATGACAACACATGTTGATTATAACATACAACACTTTGATTTATCAGTAAGTTACATTATTTTGAACATCCTTTCAGAACATATACCAAGATAAGATACAAGGAAAGCTTAAAACATATTGATTACACTAAAAGGAATATTAAATGCACGAATATTGTTTTCTTTTAATGTATTACCGAAAATTTTCTATCAAATTCGAACGACCATCAACATTCAGCATTTTATAAATGTTATGTACATAGTTGCATGCAAATAAGACAACCGCCTTATTTTACACTCTATTCAATGCATCTATCATAACCACTAGCAAAAGATCTGGATAGAAATTATAAGAAAGAATACACATACATAATCTCCTCTGTAGCTAAAATGCATCCTTAAACAAATTACCTACTGTTGTTTTACTGTGATATAATGAGAAATACAAAAATTCTTACATGCCATGGTCAAGGATTGATCCACAATAACATCCAGTCTTATTATACTCCCATTTCTATATATTCATATCAGAATAAGCTGAGGAAACCATTCAATAATCTTACACAGTGACTCATACCAATGAGAATCACTGTAAGATTCCTTAATTATCCATATATTTTACAACAAAAAAAAACCACATTCATATTATGAATGGAAAATTTATCAGTCTTTCTATCATGTACAAATCAAACTTGTTCATGTAGAAATCCGACTTTGTTAAAATTTAATACAGGGATAGTTTGACAAAAAATATGCTTTTTTGAAAAAAAATCTATTAATAATTATGGGATTCAATTTATGGTTCTCTGAGATGTCTCTTTGTATGATGGATACTTAAATCTATGTAACTGATGAAGGCGTTTAGTAAAATAGGGAAGATGGTATGAGACAGCTATATGAAGACAGACAATAGATGTTGATGAGGATTCAACCTTACATGAAATTCGGCATCTAAACATTTGTAAATAATACATTGAAATGAATATTATTCAGGCTTTTCACTGTCTACTTTGAGATCTTTCAGTTTGAGAATAACACCTTCAGAGCCTTTGTCCGAGTCCTTCTTCGATTCATCTTCTGGTGTCTTTTCAGCACTCCTAGGCTCTGGAGTATCAGTATCTTCACTTCTGGTGATACTACTTTCATCCTCATCTGAAGATGGATCTTGAGTGTAAAGGCTGCATTTTGTTCTTACAATTTCCTGGGCTTCTGCAAATTTGGTCTTCCACAACTCAGCATCTGCAATTAATATCAAATAGTTACTGAGATATATATGTATGTATATTTGGCAGCTCCCTCAAATTACATTGGCACTAGAATATAAGGCAAATTTCAGGAACATCTAATATATAAAATTCTCGTGTCACAATGTTCGTTGCCATACTCCTCCAAAACGGCTTGACCGATTCTCATGAAATTTTGTCAGCATATTGAGTAGGTCTGAGAATCGGCCAACATCTATTTTTCATCCCCCCAAATGTTAAGGGTGGACCACCCCTAAATTTTTTTTTTTATTTT
>DWDU01004349.1:0-10829 GCA_018245575.1 Jemadia suekentonmiller | reverse complement strand
CACCAGTTACGTTTACGTCCCACTATGGAATAGGTGGTGAGCCTATTGCCATGCATCGGGCACATATCCAGACTCCGGGCCACTACTAGAAAATCTAAATTAGAACATTTTTGTAGTGCCCGACCCGGGAATCCAACCCAGGACCTCCCGATCAGCAGTCGCACTTGCAACCAACACGACCAATGAGGCAGTCAATATAATGAAAAAAAAAAGAAAATATGTTATTTTCAATAAAACCTTATAAAAACAAAAAAAAAACAAACGCTAGATTTTATAATGAGAAAACAACCTGTACTGGAATACGTTAATTGACATGTACGTATTTACAGTAGGTATGTATACACGATGCGAAAGACAACAATATCCACATTTGTTGTACCTATACCTACCTAATAATATTAGCTAATGAAAACCAACTCCGATTATAAATGCATCTTTATCAGTGATTTACGTGAAAACGTACTAAATCTGAGAATAATGTGAAAAATGTTTGTTTCAAAGAATATTTTTAGCGTGAAAATATTTTGAAATCTTTTACTATATAAATAGGGTCTGAAATAGCATATTCTATGCGTAGTAATTCTACTTTATTCAAGGTTGAAGATCGAACAGTGAACTTTGATCCAACTTCTTTGTTTGGTGCATGAATTGGTTTTTTTACAATTGTTTATCCACATGGACCCAAAAAATAACTTAAAATCGTTCCAGACCAAATGCAATTCTATATAATTATACTGGTAAATCAAGTTTATATGAATGTACGTAGCTAAACATATTAAGCTACTGCTATAATACGCAATGACAAAGTAAAAGATCTATAACTTGTTAAAACTCCATGCAAGCTAAGGTGCAGGTTTCCTTTGACAGTAATAAATTGTTTAACAAGTAAATTTGAACAGATTCTCATCAGGGCTTTCCCTACAAACAGCACATTAGATAGATATATACGTTTCCAGGTCACAAAGTACATTGGATCCAATCAGATGATTTCACTTTTAGGCACAAGTGATTACGATTCTCTTACTCATAGCACAAATCACAACGGTACTATCTCAGAAATGAAGGTTTCTCCACCAAATCCCTTAGAATAAAGCTCATAATGTGGTTCCTGCCAGCTTGGAGACTCGAAGACGAAATCTAAAGACAAGGGCAGATTGCAATAGACTTGTCACCAACAGATTGGTTCTTGAGGTATACCTACCCATTCATCACACACATAAAATGGATTACTAGCAACAATGCCGCTGTCGCATAACATTTAAAAAATCACAGAAACTATTTAATAACCATCTAAATGTATATTTATTTGGATTTATTTAGTTTAGACGTTTTAGTAACTTTGAATGCTCATAAAATTTAATGTATGTTTTTCCTACGTTGCGCCGTATTGACTGATGCAATGTGAGGTACCACGAAGTTATACACCATTGGTGCGCTTAAGGTTTATATTTGGAAATCACTACAAACACATTGTATTTTAAACATATTCCATTAATATATTAATAGATGTCACAGTAAATATAAAAATTTGATGAATATTATGTTATACTATGGTCTCTTGGACCAACCCTCATGGATTAAGGAGCCAGGTTTCCAGAGTGTGACTCTGGCCGAGGATATATGTTTGTGTAATGAGCATAAATATTTAATATGTAGGTATATGGACGTATAAAGTATTTGTATAAGTATAAATCGATCCGTTCAGGTATAATTATAAAGAATGTTAGCGGACTGGTTATCATAACACAGGCTCGGCCTGTTTTTAGATCAGATGTCCGTCTGTCTAGAGGTCAAAAACGAAGCAAGATACACAAAAAACATATCTGCATAGTACATTTAATTACCTAATATCTGTAAAGAAGGGGTTTGGTATGTCCCAAACTTGGGTTACTCTCATTTATTTGAAACAATATTATATTAGTGAAAAACATGTTTTTTTATCGCATTTATATAAAGGCGGGAACATGTACAGATTTATGAACTGAAAGGAGAGAAGGATAACCGAAAAGTTCATACAGGTTCTTAGAGGAGTTTATCCCTTATTACAATCCTAGATTTCATTAAAATTGTCCTCAATTTTTTATCGATAACTTTTCACTACTGTACACAAGTTCCTTACCCCTCTGTAAGGGCATAGTGACCAAGCGTAAGTTGGCAGACTTTACCCCCCTCATTGAACATAATTATTATGGTGGTTTCCCTACGATGTTTAACTTCTCCGTTGTAGCAAATTATATTTTAATCTTCAAACGCATTTAGTAAAGAAGGTCGCTCCAATATTGGAACTCATAGTCCCCAAAACGAAAGAGTGGTTTAAAACCTAGGTACATATTTTATCTATCATTATGATATCAGTGCTTGTACCCACTAATAACAATGTAATAGCCGTGTTTGGAGATGTCCCAAATCCAAACGCGGCCATCAATTGCACGGTCAATTCCACACAAAGCAGCTTGTGTTCTGGTAACTAGACGGTTGCTAAACTAAATGTCTACATAAAAATAATGTATATATTTGTACAGATATCTTTTACAAGAGCAGAAAAAATATTATAAGATTAATATTATAATACATATTATATAATACATATATAATACATATTATAATACATATTATTCTGGATGGGAATCGAATCCACGTCCCGCAGCGGAATTGATACACTATCGATGGCCAATCGATTAAGATTATATATAGGTATTTATGATTATTTAAAGATATGTTCCATTTACAATACGTCACGTTTTTACCTTCCGCTCGAATGAAATAATATTTTGGTAACATTAATTGAGTTGTTGTATCGATTGTATTTATGTTATGAAAATACTACATGTGTTATGTAAATTGTTCCCTTCATTCGTCGACCGTTGGTGTAGATAAGAAAGTAGCATCGGTAAGTTTGGTACCATGTTTCTCTGAAATGGTAACTTTAGCTTTAGGTAAACTATACATTGAAAATTTTCAAAATCAAATTAAGCACTTTGATTCTTCTAGTATTAACTTCTCCGTAAATATACGTTTTTCATCAACTCTCAAAAGTATTATTGGTGTTTTACTTAATTATCTTATTTTGTTATACAATTTTTATGTATGCTTACATCATAACAACATTTATTGACGTAAACTATTACTACACTATTTTTTACGCATTTATGTCATTTCGTTGTTATAAGAAATAGTATCATATATATAATAGTATCATAGTTCATGGTAAGTCGGTTTGTAGAGCACAGCGGAGCGTGTTGAGCGCGCTCTCGAAGCTTTGAAAGCGAGCGTCGCGTCGACTGACCGACACCGGTTTTGCTTTCGTCCAAGGTCACGGTTGAATCAGAGCACGCGGCGTCGACTCGCTATGCTATCGATATCGATGCTTGTTAGAACATTGATTTATATCGTTATTCACTTAATAGTACTTCACTTAATACACCATATTGTATCATTCGATCGATTTTTATCTAACATCGACATGTACTAATAAATATTGATATTCTCACAGGCACGTTTTTTATACATACCTTCATTCACAAGAAACGGATTTTTTTCGACATTTGTCCAGATACAATATAGCGTTTAGAAGTTATTACCCTTATTTTAGATAATTTGCGCTGCTTTACAACGGTGTATTACAGATGATAGTCAGACATTGGTAAAAATACTGAACACTCATGATTGCATTAACCTGCTTTTGTTACAGTTAAAGCAATTTTGTATTTTCGATTTTCGTTTTATTTATCTGTAGGTACAAGACTTAGCACGAGGTGTGTCTCAATCTCGGGCCCAAACAAGTAATAAACTTTACTGCGTAATTAACACATTACTTACTAATGTTTAGTAATATCATTTAGTTATCACTTGTAATTAACTTTTTTGGACATTATCGACAACGCACGCGCTTGTCCCGTGCGCAGCCGTCACTCGTCTCTTTAATAACAACATTATTTAACTCAATATGTGTGTTTATTGCATATGTATGTATGTTCCTATTGTTTCGTATAGTTTCGTTGTTTTTCTTGCATTTGATTCTTAAATTTATTTACAAACCCAAGATAACAATACTTTTTGTGCATTCATTTAAGCTTCATGTGAATTGCACGTGAAATAAAGTGACCAGTTGCTTTATTATTTGTGAAGAAGTGTATGAAACAGATATTAAGTACATATTACAAAAATATTAAATATATACATATTATATTAAATTTGCAATAAAAAGATTCGTGAAGGATACCTAATGGTACAGAAAAAAAATATTGTTACGTAACCGTCGTTCGAAGACCTTAAACTACCAATTGATTGCGTTCGGCCGTCGTTTGAGCATTGATTACAAATTTATAGTAACGAACACATACTCCCGACAAATATCAATTGCTAGAATGTTCTAATAGAGGAACATTGAATACTATTTATGGAACTTTGAATATATACTCCCTACATTTTTCGATACGGGCGTTAATAATGTAGTTCGTTTCCTATATTGTTGGATGTATACATTAATTCGGTATGTAATTTATTTCCGGTCGCACGCTCGCACTTCTTAATCTCATAAATTACAGTGTAGGCCGCCTGTCCTTGCGGTTGGCTTTCGTGGAAATTTCGATTATCGGATCTTTGAAGTAAAATGTATAATAAAAAACACCAGCTAAATACATGTAGATATACAGGTCTGTATTTAATGATGTGGCTATTATTAAACATCTTCTGGTGTCAGTGTGTTCAGTGCAGGATTGTTTTAAATCTCAACGATAGTAGCAGTTGTAAGCAGTTTCAACGCTACCTGTTATGATGTACTAAATTCGTTACAAAATAAATACAATAGCTTAACTAACTGATTGAAGGTAGTGCAAAGTCTTGTTAGTACATTACATGGACTGTCCTATGTTTCTGTGCATACTGTGGATGACAGGGGCGAACATTTTAATGGATCAAAAATTCCCAAAAACTAATATCTACCCCATGCTGTCGGATATATAACGAAGCTATGGCAACCCTATTATATTTCTTTACTTAGCATGCATCTCACTCGTAACTGCGCAAGAACTGGAGGATACTTCATCATAACAGACTGGCGGAGGTTTTAAATTAGTGGCTAATTTGTCGGAGTCCAAGACAACTTCAACAGCCTCTGTACACTCTGCTGGATAACAGACGAGGTTCTGGAGACCGAGTGATCGCGGCAAAGCACAGCTTAACTTGCTATGTTTTGCGATCCCTAACCCACGTCGACGCATAGGGACCTACTTTATTATGTTCAATAGCAGACAGGAACATACTGATGATGATGACGATGAGTGTACAAATAAAAAACTCTAGGTCCCATTAATCGCTTCAAATCCGGTTCGTTCATTTCAAAATAACAATGACTTTTCTCATACTTTGTTATGTTACTCATACTAATGTACGGAAAATTCCATGCATGTCGCTTCGTACCTACATTCGATTTAAAGGACTGCCTAAAGAGTATTTTAGAAATAAAATTGGTGAAGTTATCAATTGAATCAATATATTTAATAATGGAAATAATTTTATAGTGTTGTCATTTTATACGAAAAATAATCTCAATTTCTGTTACAATGTAAGGCTAATTGATAAGTAGATACCTATACTACCTCGAATTCGCAACTTGTTTTTGCTGCTGTGGTGTCATTGGAAACATAATAAATTCATTTAATTAATATTAATATGCTTTGTTGTTGCTTTGTTTTGTTTTGTTATGATCAGATACTGTGACCCATACCAGTTCTGCCAGAATCTCGAGCGATGCAACCGAGTTAATGACCTCTTGTACTTGAGACGACGGAGGTCAGTGTCGCGCTGACGCCACTGCACTTTGCAATTATAACTTAGACGAGAAACGTTAACGTAGACGTGTCAGTAAGCGCTTTTTTATATTTTGTTATTCTGATGGAATTTCAAAATGAAACGCTTTATTCACTTTGCGTTGTCTATGTGTAGACACATGAACATGAATGGAAGGTTTTCTTCAGCTTAAATCATCATTATCATCATCATCCGCCTATAGCAGTCCATTGCTGGACAAGGCCTCTCCTTAGCTTAATTTCTTCCTTAAAAATGTGAATGTTAAGGAAACATTTATATATTTGGCTTGCCAGTTGGTACTCTGTTAATAAACCTGACGGTTGACTTCAGCTACTTAGGTTCGATTCCCACCTGGCACAAATTTCTATCCGTATGATGAATACGAAAACTCTTTCCGTGTTTGGGTATATTTTTTTGATATAGCTATGCATGTGTATAATTTGCAGTTTATGAGCTGACTGATTTCTATGACAAAGGCTATTCCTAGTTTGTTAACATCAATACGTGAAAATTAGTCTACAATAGTTTGTAAGTCCATTACTGGACACAAGCTTTTGTATAATAAGTTCTGACGTCCTCCATTGGCTCCGGCTTCTTCCTGACACTTTTATATGTTCGCGCACAACAAGGATATAAACATACAACCCTTACAATAAGCATCCCAACGTATCATTTACGGGAACATCATTAAAATTTATAGGGTTCATCAGTATTTGAAACTGAAACAATACTGACAATTATCTTAATAATCATTTAGAACGTTCATTAAAAACATCGTAAATGAACATAATAATCATATGACACACGTGCAATGTTTAATATAAAAATCGTTACATGTCGGTGAATCTTGAGTTCTGGTTTATTTGTCCAACGATCGCGCGTTGCCCATAACGGCAGATTGTGCAAATACATGTGACAGTTGTTTGATCGGACCCGGGTACCAGAGGTAATCGGCCGTGTAATACCGAGTAAAAATGTTTCATGAGTGAAGAGTGTTTTTTATTCCAAATATTATATTGTATTCGGTGTCGTAGCGGTTCGGTCTTATATCGGTTACCCACTGAGACTAGTGTTATTATATGCTGATGGGAGATCAGCCTGGTTCGAAGAGCTGTTTATAAATTTTGGGTTCCGTCCGTAACCCACTGAGATGATACATTATTACATACTGAAATGTGCCTCTGCGTAATTCCTGCTTACATCACTACTTATTACTACATGTGTACTACACTTAGTGTGCACGATTAATTCACCGTTATATTATAGGTACATCCTATCGCGGAATGGGGGTTGAGTTCATTTTTTATTACGTGTTAGGCTAGCGTTCGGCCGCAGTCCCACGTGATGGAAAGCTTACAATACCCTACCCTGTAGCTTACAATACAAATTAGTAAAACCCAATCGTCCACGATCCGAGAAACGAACACAGGAGTTCTCGCTCGGCAATAGGGGTTATAACTACTCAAGTAACAAGACAGTCATACGAGAGTAGTATTTTGTATGTATACACAAAAATAAATGGCAAGTGCAAATAAAAAAAAAAAAGTTTCTTCTTGAGATAAGGGTCAGGCGCGGTCTACCCAGCCAAAGCTCCGGCAAAGTCCTGGCCGCCTGGGCAGCACCGTGGATGGGGCCAGAAACAATGCTCTGTGATCTGCAACAAGCGTACCCAGCGTGGGCATTATGGTCATACCTCCCGAGGGGCGCTCACGTCCAGCAGCGGGCTGCAGTACGCTGATGATGATGATAATGAGTAGTTGAGATAATATATATAAAGTGGATAGAAAGAATATAAAATATGCAATCATCGTAAAAAAATATATTTAACTCTCATGTATGCTGATCGTCGTGAAGAGATTTACACTAGCCAATTCGGCTGACATAAGATTTTCATTTACACATGAGATACATTTATAAAGGGGAAGCCAGACCTTTATTAACTTAATGTTAGAGGCTCAATGGGGTTTTATACTGTATGCAATCATGTATGTTAGTGTAGTATATTCGTTAGATAATAGTTGGTAGAAAAGTATGAACAGTTATAACAACCTTCGCTTCTTCTGTTGGGTGGCGTAAATTTCCGCTGTGCGGGTATATTAGTGAAAACAATAAATAAGGTTGGAGTTCGATTTTCTTAGATATTAAAATATTAGTGAAATAAAAAAAAATACAGTTGCTTGCTATGCGTTCATTATAAAATGTAGTACACAAGAAACAGTGCCGGCAAAAACGGAACTTCCCACAACTAAATTAAACGCCAAAAAGATGCTTTACAACCAAATATATGTATTAAAAATCAAAACACCTTAGCATTTTCGCGTTACCTATATACTATATCGCAATTTCAAACACGCATGTGAAGCAAATAAGCAAAAAAGGTATGGTCGCTTGACTTGTAAAAATCACGATTTTAAATCGAATCCGACTGCATTGCTCGTGCTTGACCCCGTCAATCCAGCCTTATTCTACTTGGTAATATCAGATTTGTCCTTGTTGATGACCAGATAACCCTGCGCTGGCTGGTCAAGCGATACGTAAATAAAAATGATTTGATTCGGAAGAAAAAACGAACATCGTGACTCATGGTGACTGGCCTTGCCATTTCAAGGAGGTTGCAAGGGGAAGCGTTCCTTGACCCATATTGAGGCTCTGGGCATCTCATGCACACAATATGCACTTTTATTTATCACTTAGATGGCATATTTTTTAAATTAAGAACATCGTGTCAATTGTTATGTGCGCACAATTTATACAACGCGAAGAATTTACTCGTGGAACACTTGTATGGAGACTGATAAATACTCGTATCATCACGAGTAAGTTGTGTATTTATAATTAATACTGGCAACCAGTTATATGCATTTTAAGTTCAGGTATTACAAAATATATAGTCAATTGATACATTTAACTCTATGTCACATTAGTTCTTAAAGTCGTTTAACCCTCGGATCCCCATTGAAAAAATAGACATCTACATGTACGAGAAGATATACCAATTACTAATTAATTGTTCTATTTTTTCTGTGTATACGCACTTATCATACCTCGGTATGTCTGTACATTATGAGTGGACTCAGTGCGGGGAGTTTCCAGAACTAGAATAAGTGACTAAAAGAGTAATACTTAACATTTGACTTATTACTAACTAAAGTCAATAAGGCTTTGTGGTTTACAAGAAAAGTTACAAGCATCTTTAACGCAAAGCTGTATCTACTTTTCGTGAACTGTTGTACAGTTGCGTTCAAGTTGATAAATAGCTAGAAATATATAGGTATTTCCATGTTCGATTTCCAGATTCCACCCACGGCAATAAATACTTATGTGTATTTAAAGATACATAATACAGAATTTTCAATCGAAATGTTGTAAATACAAAAACAACTGCTATGTCTTCTATTGAAAAATGTAGAAATTTAAGTGCTAAAAACAAGAATGTTTGCTGTATGGTATATCCTAACAAAATATTTAATTTTATTTCACAAGTCTACCTCACCTATTTCACAAATATAGACTCGCCACGTCTTCCATCGTGGAACATAAACTGATGAAACGTGGGAGGAGTATACTACATTCTTCTGGCTACACTTTCGGGGATTACAAGCGTGATGTAACGTTAATGTTCACAAGTCTATTAATAAGACATGCGTTTCACATTTAGTATTATAACAATGTCTTATATCATAACCCCTATCGATTTCATTTCTCTCTAACCGTTCATTACCCATTCGTCTATTCTATATTCATGTCTGTAAAATATGTACATACGTATAGTCCTAAGAACAGTTATAATTCGGACTGTCGATTTCAATTTTCCTAGGGAGGATCGGATCGGCGCGGTGCGCTCTGGTGACGTCATCGCGTCCAACTGACCGAACCAGTTTTTGTTCAAGCTCCAATTTAGTGTGTTTTATTCCACTTTGACCACCAATATGTCTATAAAGAGAACCTTCGGAAATAACTTTCTATCAACACCGCTAACATTTAGATTACATCCCTTTCTTTAAACCGTTACGGGCTTTTTAAATATTATAATAACTTTCTTCAACGATGACAACGTTGTTATTAAACCTTAGTGATAGCCATAATATGCTATGAAGCGCGGTAAGTGTGCCAACATGCAATTGTCAGCGTGTCAGAATAGCATGCTTTGAGCCTTTTCATTGTGAGAGGAGTTCGACTGCGGTACGACATACCGTTGATCATGATGACAAACCAAACCTTGAATATTTACCTATGTTAGTAATATTCATACATGATGACGGTAAGAGCCAAATATGTGTACTATGAGATTATGCTTAGGGTTATTTTACTTGCAAACAGATATCTCACGTGCCTACTCAAGTTGCAATACAACATAATATAGCTACTTTATTGCATATTAAACTCTAAAAAGAAAAGAAAAGAACAAGACAAAAAAGAAAATGATTTCTGCAAATAAGTAAAATGTAAAAGTAAAATGTAGTGTGTACTAAGCGGCCTTATCGCTGTAGACTGACTGACACAAGTCTTTAACACACATGCTTAGTAATTATTTAAAAGTAATAAACACAGTCTCGTCATGTCATTGAGCTCACTTTTAATTGAATAATAAAGACATGAAAAAACATATAGAAAAGATAATATATAAAGAAATCTATGAAAAAACATTGTCAGCTAGACTGCCATTTATGATTGTGTAGGTACCATAGAAGACAATTTAAATAATGTAGGGCGCAGGAGGAGGCGCTCCGGCGCTGGGAGCAGAGAATGGTGGCTCCAGTTAGCGGACGCTTGACTCTGCAGGCGATCGGACCCGTGCTACGGCAGTGTTTGAAGCGCAAGCACGGGGTCCTCACCTTCCACCTGGTGCAAGTGCTCTCGGGGCATGGTTGCTTCGGGAGTTACTTGCACCATCGAGTTGGGAGGTGGGATCAGAGGTGTGCCGTATGTGACTTCACAGTTGACACGGCGGCGCACACCTTGGCCGAATGCCCGAGGTGGACGAGTCAGCGCGCCGCGCTGGTTGCAGTCGTCGGTCG
>DWDU01004348.1:0-10830 GCA_018245575.1 Jemadia suekentonmiller | reverse complement strand
AACGTAACTGGTGATACGTGGGAGTGTTCTACACTCCTCTGCCTACCTCTTCGGGGATTACAGGCGTGATGTTACGTTTAATAATTTAAATAGTCCTCATCCTCCATCCATCCTCATTTACTCTACACGAAATTCAAAAGCTATATTTTGTGCCGTTTTTGATCTTAAAAATAACTTTTATGCGATGGTAAGTCAAACATATATGGTTCACAATGCAAGTTCTATTTCCAAGCGGCCCATTGATCTAAGAAAACCGCCCAAGGCGACACAAAAGTTGTCACGACATAACTGTCGTGTAGAACGTGTGTAAACCGCCGGAGAGATATTGGTCGAACGAACAAGGGTTTGGGTTTGGGGTTTGAGGTGTTTACTACGCTATAGGAAGAGCTGAGAAATGAAATTGGCAGATATTTTGACGATGTGTCGCACATGCATATGTAGATACAATGATCTGATGGACAACAATATTGAGTGAACGGGAATGGTTTTTATTGTTGCGAAATATAGTCATGAAAGTTTACATCCATAAGACAAAAAATACATACATACAGGTACAGATCGAATGACTTCATTAAGTAAATTATCGTTTTTTCTTCGTCTGTATTTTTTTTTGCAAGTTAAACATTGGAATTAGAATTGCGAAAGATAATAATCGTATATCCTTCCTGATATAACTTGAAACGTAGGTACAGTCACCGACAACATTGTTGGCGTTTTTCACATGTTAAATGTTTTTATTCGAACAATCACGCTTGTCGGTCGTAAAGGAAGTTTTATACCATATGACTTTTAGAACTTAAATTACATGAAACCTTTAAAGAAAACAACTAGCTACTTGCATTAAAAAAATTATTAAGAGAATTGTTTTAAAAGTATTTAACAGAAGCAGAACATACCTATGTATTTCATTATAATCATCAGGCTATAAAAGTCCACTTCTGGCCTCTCCTGGGGGGTTCTGACCATAATCCCCACGCTGGGCTCACGGGTTTGAGTGTCGCAGAGGACAGCTTCTCGTATCGCCAGCGCTAATTCCCATCGTTGACCAAGGCATTAAGATACTCGTATACTTATTAAATTAACTGGCCAGCGCGGCTGATTCTGGATTGGTTTCGTCTCATTCCAACCAGAGCACTGTTTTCAACTATTTGAGAACAATACACTTCATCATGGTGAGAGTTAATTATCGTGCCTATAAGTCCCAAGAGACAGAGGGAGTAAACGGTGAAGTATCTCTGCCTACTCTCTCACTACACTTAGAACACTCCAAAGTTTTACACGTTTTCAAACGTTTACTAATGTTTACTGAACCTAGATAAGTTGTTGAAAAAGTATATTTATTCATGCACCTGTATAGCAACTTATTACTAATAAAAACGTTCTACGAACAAATGGTTCTCTGTACCGCCGGTTCATTTCCTTTTTGTTACGCAGTGAGCCCTCATTTACATAAATTTACCTATTGTTACATCTCGAGCTCGAGCCATCTTCGCAACACGGAGAAGGTTCGAGAAACTTAATCCTATAGAAAAGGAAATTTGATTCGTCGATACGACGGAGCCCGTATCGGAAACGAGTTAAATAACAGACCTATTCTGTTCCTTTTGTTTTCTTTAGGCCTCGGAGGAAAATGATGGAATAAATAACAAACGAGCCGGTGGAATATTGATGACCGACTAAACTCACAAAGGCATCACTCTCGGCTTTATGAACTTGATATAAACGCTGAATTTAACCTTTTTACTGTGCAATTTGGACGTTTCAAAATGTATGGTATTTTTTAACATTTTTGACTTACATAGGTTTCATAAGATAGTCTAAGACCACTTATCACAACTTCAATTATTAAAGTTGTAAATGTTAGGAAATCTCTATATTTGTTTATTCTACTTATTGTGAAAATGTTATTATTACTCCTGTATAATAGGTTAAAAGTGTATTAATACATAAAAGGCATAATAAATCGCCAAAATAATATCGTAAAAAACGGGATCTGTTCTAGCGTTAGTGCTCATCTCGTACCAAATACCGGCAAGTTAACGAAACTCATTTGTGTGTAACGGACACGAACAAGTTTCCTTTGGATTACACGAAATGTGTTTATTAAGTAAATGCCTTAGTGACATAGAGAGCGTACATGTCAATAATTTTGACAGTACTGTTTACTTACTACGGAAATGAGACGTATAATATAGGATGCCGAGTATATAAGAAATTCAATTCAGTTATCATTATCATCGCCATCGTCTTTGTCAATATCGTCATCAAACGCGACCATTTTATAATTACAGCACTGAAGAGGTGTCTCAGGCATCTCAGACAGGCAGGCAGAGTTGAAAAGGTTATCGTCAGCATAATTATCAACTGGGTTCGATCTTCGAAGAGTCGTGTGTTGTGGGAAAGGGCTCTGTCCAGTGGAATGGTAAAGTTCGATGATGATTGAATCGTCAGTTATTTCATTATTCCATCCACCACCATTCAGTTAGTCATTATTTCAGAATGAAAGTTAGGAAATATTTCGCCACGCCTTTTCTCTTACAAGAGAACATTAACGATGACTCTAAAGTGAGCAGGATTCCCCGCAATATCATTAATTAGTTACATATGATTAGCATAAAATACTTACCGTATCATGTTTACAATCAAATGACAAGAATGGAATCCCAAGGCGAATGAAGTTATGCTACAGAATATCATGATTTTTATAGAGCTCTTGCTCTAGAGCTTAGGTCTTGTTTTCAATCGTTCATTCTTGTCAGAGTGGTAACATCACACCAACCATAGCTACTTAGATATTTTTTTAACGAATTCCTATTTAAAAAAGAATAACAGGCAGCGTCAGATGTTAATTGTACTTATTATTAATTCCTCTAGCCAGGATACTTATTAAGTAGGAAGACAACAAAATGTCATGTTTCTCTCACCGTTCGGATATAACGAGATGATTGTACCTACATTCATCCCTAATATTGACTGTAAATAATTGTAAAATTAATAAAATAAGCATTGGTTGCTATCGGAACATGTAATAGAGCCCTAACACTTCTATTCCGTGAGAAACGGCCGCCCGTGGCATTTGCTCAGAGAGGTGGCCATTTGGCTCGAGCTCGCTGGAATACTCCGCCTCCGGTTCAAATAAACTGAACGCAGTTTTCAGCGGGAGAGTGGAGCAACATTTTAGCCGGCGTCGTAAAGCGACGGATCCCAGGCCCGTTGCCGCGAGACTTGTAGTGACATCTATATTCAAATTTTTCACCCGACCATCAAGCTACGTTCGTACCTCGGCACTTTGCATCTGCATAAAATACGTAATGAATTTTATTAAAGAAGGTGGGTAGGCTTTTGCGTCACACCAAGAGACCGTCTGAGTACGCATCGGTGCTTATTTTACATTAAACACAATACAAAACATACTAAATAATGGTTAGTCCCGAAGCGATATGCAGAAGAGTGTATTACACTCCCACGTTTCACCAGTTACGTTTACGTCGCACAATGAATTATATTGCGATGATTTATTGCGATTAATACTTTCCCGGCGTTTGTTTCATGTGTGAAGTTGCGGTGAATTATTCAACGTCTACCTGTAATATGTACGTACGCAGGCACATAAATAAGTAAGTATATAAAAAGCTGAAGCGGTATCGCTTTTAAGTTGCCTGCCGGCTAATTAGCAACTTACATTGTATGGAAAGGCTGTATTACGCGACTGGATATTGTAAGAGGCTAATGCATTTTATTAGCGTTCGATGCGGTCCAGTCCGGCTAAAAGCTACCTTATGGCTTATATTATATACCTATATATTACTGTAAATGAAAGTACTGTATAGCTGTCGAAATTGTACACGGTCAGCCAGTTATCTTCCAGGAGAACACAGCAGTGTGGAATTGAAATGGCCCAGGATTGGGTGGAATGGTATTATACGGGACCTATGTAGGTATATCTATGTATCCAGTAGTGGACTTCAAAAGGCCTATGAATGAATTCAAATATTTAAGTTAACATTTGAAAAGAAAAAAAAACATGCTTTTGCTACACCTCAATTATTAAAAAGAAAACAAAATCATTTATTATACAGAAAAGTTGTTTACAAGTTGAAAGAACTATCTACCCGCAGTGAAATATTTCATGGCACGATTCTGTAACGTAAGTATTTTTCCATGGGTAAATCTCTGAACTTTTCGACCTAAAGCATTGTGAATAGAGGCGTAAAACAACGAACAACCATTCATTTAAGGTTGTTCAAGTTACGTCAGCGGCTTATGAATAAAGAGGGTCGGCAAGAAAAATAAGGAAGATGTAGGTACCGAGGAAAAAAAAGTTTTAACGTAAAAGAGAGGACGACTAAGTGTGGAATTATCGTCGACCGATGACAAGAGTTTTGTAAAATTATTCAACATGAAAGCGTATTATAACTTAATCCTTGATTTAATCTGTTTAAATAAACATCAGACAATATTTTTCAAAATATTAACCTACCATCTATACAGATAAATAAAATTGGAGTGCCTGTTTGTAGGTAATATTAAAACAACCGCTTTATACTTAATGCATATGTATGTATACACGGTACATATACGAAAATAACAATTTTTACATTTTTTTTCCTGTCTGTCTATCTGTTTGTTACGGCTAATCGCTGGAACAGCTGGACCGATTTGGACGGAACTTTCACTGGCAGATAGCTGATGTAATAAAAAGTAACTTAAGCCTTTTATTTTAGAATTTTAGAATTCCACGCGGACGAAGTCGCGAGCACAGCTAGTATTATTATATTTTAAGCCGTTGTTCATAAATGAACAGAAAGTGTATTTAATAATGTGCTGTAACGATTGATCGATAGGTACCTACATACATACATAGGTAATTACATAATAGTGTTTACACCCAAATAGATTCATTACATTCGTAATACCATTAATATGATAATGGAAAACGTAATTATATTACGTATGAAGTCGGAATACTGTATTTTTTTAGATATGTAAACAAGTGTCCGTAGTTCAGAATTGCCTACGACATACACCTAGATGTCAATGACTTGGAATCAAGATTTATTTTCCGTCTCAACAATATTACAATCTATATATTAAAATACTCTTTTTGTATAGTAAAGAACAGTTGCAATGTTTTACAATCTGTGTGCAATGCTAACCATGCGACGACGTTCTCACGAAAAGAATGGAGATCGAACGGATGGATATATAATTATTTTTCACATATGGGAGTGATTCGTTCCAGGACATTAGCGATGCCCGGGCCGGGACAAATCCCGGGCAAGTAACGAGATCTCCGCCTCAGCGTGAAATTGTGAAATTACCGGGATCGCGTCACACAAAATACAGCTTTATTTTCTGCTTGAGCGTTTTATCTACAAGGACGGAAAACATTTATTTCTACTTGCTGCCTTCCTAAAATATGTTAACGATTACGTAATTACCTACAGGTACCTATGTATATAGACAACTATAATTAATCCTTAGTATCACTATATTACAATAAAACGATTGAAGGGTTTGCTGTTAATTATAGGCAATGTATTTTATTGAAAGTTTAACCAAACTGAAATACAACAATTGTTTGTATTTTGTTACATACAGTAAATTTATATAATTCTTTTTAGGAAAAAGGAGGTATCTATATACTTATATTTACCCACATAATTATAAAAAAATGATTATACCCAGAACCTGTGTTTAATTTACGTGCAAAGATTTTCCTTATATCAAAGTGTCAACAGAACAAATTTTAGTAACGGCGCCGTTGGGAGGGTTAGCGCTGAAACGTCAAGATAATGCCTCAGTGTCGCCTAAGGAAATTCCTCACTTAAAGGAAAAACGACCCAGTCAAATATTATCACGAAAATGTCTTCTTCAGTATATAACATCGCCGACGAAATAAACAGCGAAAAAACTTAACATCACGCCTGTAATCCACGAAGTGGTAGGGAGAGGGGCGTAATAAGCTCCCATGTTTCACCAGTTAGGTTTGCGTCCTACTATGGAATAGATAGTGACCCTATTATCATACACCGATCACGTTTTCAGACTATGAGCCACTATTAGACTATCTAAGTTAGAAAAATCTAATAGTGCCCGATCCGGGATTTGAACGCAGGGCCTCTAGATACGACTAACCAGGCCCTCAAAAAACAGCAAACGTGGCAAAAAAATTGCGAAAAGTCGACTAAAGGTATCTCTTAAGCATACGATGTAAAATTTATAGATAGATAGATATCAACCAAACTTTACAAAATGACTAAAGGCTCACTTGCCTGTTTCTTATTACCATGATGCTTTGTATAAAATTTCTATTTATAAACAAAATATCTACCAGATATACGAGATATCCGAGTTTTATGTTTCAATTAATAACCAGATCTTCTCTTAACTACATTCCTATGCACTACCCAATTTTCATACTTGTCTCATTAGAAGTAAAGTTTATCAACGTGAACTCATAATTTAACTTCAATATTCAGTTCACAATTATGCAGCATCAGACAGAGAAGGTCTTATCAAAATTCAATATCTTTATTAGCGATGGAAAAGGACGCTGCACTCTTAGTTCGACTAATCTCGACGAAACAATGTTGCGTCTTAAGTCATAACAACATCTGAAAGAACATAAGTATAACTCCGTAACACACTAATGTAAACCTTAAATTTTACCTAATATGGATTAAAATTCCGTACAGGTAGATACGTTTTATCGCTTTTTTACCGTATGCGTAAGGTATAAATGAACACATACACTTGCAAGGTTCCTTACAATGTAAGATCTGTGATAAATCGAAATGTCGCGTTGAACATTTGCGCGCCGTATTTCTCTCATTCATATTCATATTAAACTCACAATATTATCTGCGTAATTGATAAAAAAAATATATTTTATGGTTTCTGATTATTTAACAAATTAACCTACCGCAGTTGATCGCGATATTATAATTACCGCTGGTAACAGGTTATTTGATCGTTTTTATTATCAACGTAGGTACCTACAAATCTATGTATTTAAATAATGCATACATGTTTACATAAAATACGCCTTAAATAGCAATTTAAATGGGTACCTATTTCAGAACATAGCAACTAACAAAACAAAAATAGGTGAGAAATGTAATACCTAAATCGTAATGCGACGATGAATATGTATTAAAAAGAGTTTATATGTAAAATATTTCGTATGCTAAAATTGTACCTACTAAGATTATTGGGATATCCAGCCATGAATCGAACGCTTTTGACAGCGCTTAAGACATAAATCAACCGGGATCGCGCCGCCCCTTCCCGACCCGCTCCAAAATGGCCGACGCTCGCTCAGCTGATCGGACCCGTTTCTTTTTGCATTCCGTCCATTTTGTTTAGGACAGCCGTTCGAACGATTATTCTTTGTTGTAACCTCAAATATGATCCATTTATCGTTTTCTTTTAACCGTTTTAGTGAATTTTATTGATGTTAAATACAAAGTCCTTAGTTAGTGTTAGTACTGATTACTGTTCTTGTTAAAGCAATCTATATATATATATATATATCAATTTGTATAGTGAAATTTTCATACAGGCATTTATAACTGCTGTATAAACTTTTTGATTAAAAAAGATAGATACCTAGATATAAAATTGTTTTTTAATTATTTGAAACTTTTAATCATTGTGTATAAGCCTTTAGTTTTCAGCTATATAACATACCATTTAGAGTAACAAATGTAGTAAAATGTGTAGGTAGATATAAAACCATTTATTTTTAAAATAGAATATGTATGTACCTACCTACGTACCAAAATACAATTGGTATGATGTCACATACGAGAATGCTTGTTTTCTTCGTCTCAGAATGAACATTTCAATTCTCCAAATGAACATAGTTTGGACAAACTCGAGATAAAGTTACAATGTTATTTGTTGTTCTTCTGAGTCTGGTTGGGTTATTGTCTGGGCACATGCAAAGTTTCACTATAAGTCGACAGAAATCTCTAAAGTAGTTTCGTTGAATTACTTGTTTTGAACTCACACGTGAGAAGGTTATGTAGATAAATAATGTCTTTGTGCAAATACCTATAACCATTTCGGAAATTATTTGAGTCTTATTAATATTATTGTGAGCACTGGGTTAATATCCTAAATAGTTAGTAACACATACCTACACCTATGTAGTAGGTACACATTTTTAATATGCGCTTTTCCCAAGACTGTAGGGCAATTTCAGGCCGAACAAAATGGTTCCATTTTGATATACGTCATACGGGCCTACGTGAATTTAATAACTCTATAATCTCACGAAGGGATAATATTTGGGTGAACTCTGTAGGTACAAGTTGGCTCGTTCTATCTTTATGATATTAGGTTAAGTTCCTCAGAAAGGATTAAAGAGGCTCTTAATTCGACGCTCCCGGGCCGAAATAAATTTAACGTTTGAGAAGCTTACGAGGAAAAACTTGTGACGCACGGGCGGTTAAACCTTAAGCCTCTCAAAACTTCTTATTATAATAAGGAATATATCGCCCGGGTAACAGCAGCCAGGGGCGATTCATTTTTTGATTACTTTAACAGCGTACCTACTTTTTATCTCCGAAGTTTAGGTATCAGCTCACAGCGCACGGACAGGTAAATACTGTTACAGGTGAAAAGATATACGTACAATACAATATACTTTATTGCACACTGAACTCGGACCATAAAAGAACAGAGCAATAAAAAAAATTTACACAAAAAAAACAAAAATAAAATAGTACTGTGAAATAATAGATAATGTAGATAATATTTAAAAAAAGTACGAATTATCGCATTATAAATAATATATCGATGGAAATTAAAAAAGACGCATAGACTATATTGCAATACTTATGCAAAAGCTTACGCCAATAACATTCGACAGTTTTATTTTGCAACGCACTCGTATCAAGGCAATATACATATCAGCTTAACAAGAGCAATTGGGTATGTGGGATTTGGCCTCTTAAAGAACCCTTAATTTGAATGCATTAATGTGTCCTCAATGTTCGCGTTGGCATATTAATTGCGAGCGAAATGTATGCCAGCCCACATGGCATGCGAGTGTGTGGGTGTTACACACGTTTATATTTCATGGAGATATATATAAAGTCAGGCTACGGCGCAGATACACGGTAATTGGAACGAATCTCTCAATATTTTATTTTCCGCCTCAATTTTATTTTATTTCGCTGAGCGGAGCGCCTCTAGCCGAATGGTAGGTAATTGTAGGCTTCGCTCCGAAGGGTTCACTTTAGGGAATAATTGTACGGATGCGGAGTCTGCGAGGACTTAATGTAAGGTTATGTCGCGTTTCCACCGTTTTACTGGGTCCCGTATTTTGCTCAGCTAAAGCTGGACCAACGTCGAAAATTATTAGCGGAATGAGTTTCGTTGGAACAGCAATTGAGCTAAATAAACAATGAGTTCACCAACTTTACTAAATACAGGGGGTAGGTATTATTTTAATTTCATTTACGAGTAGACGAATAACTTTTAATGGTTATGATAGAATAGCATTAAGTTTGTAATTTTGTTGTGTCCTATACTGAAGACCTTTATACAAAACGAGATATTCAAATGCAAGAATTACAAATACTACTACAAAACAAATGCTACTAAGGATTATATTAACCAATAATATTATATTTTCTAAGATCACTTTTATTATGTCTTATCATATTACTATTTAGCTCCTAAAAGTTCAGTGCGTGTGATTTTTGTATCATGTACTATAATATAAGAGTACACAATAGCACGTAGAAACCAAAATAACAAAGCCGTAGGCACTCACCGGCGTACGGCAAGACAGCTCGGCACGGGTCGCATTGCACAGCGCTAAATAATTTAAAATAATGAAAAGCGAGCCAGCGGTCTCCAGGCGTTGCCGTTTAAAAATGCACTGCACTCATTTTACTACGGGCCCAGGTTAGTCTGAATCTCCTAATATAACAGTCTCGTAAAGAAGGTGGTCCTTGGCAAAGTTTTCAGAAATAAACTGGCTCGAACGCAACGTTTATATTGTGACCTACCGAAACGTTGATGAAAATCAACAAAAACAGTTGTTGGTATGTACCTACTTGGTAACTGTGAAAAATAATGATACGTCTTAAAAAAGCAGCTGTTGCGTAAATTCAGTACGTTACATGTTTGTTTGTGTTGATTTCATTGAACATAGCTACCTACCTACATAGGTACGACGCAATGTATTGAAATGAAATGCTTCTGGATGGCTATTAAATAAGAAAGAATAATAAAATACAAAGAACGCTTATTCAGAATGTAATTTATTAAAATTTCTTCTCGAAAATAGAGGAAGCCTCACTAATTTATTCCAATTAGTGAAGAGCACGATCCAAAATGACAGTTGGACGAGAATCGGAAAAACGTCAACGCGCCGTTACCCAATTTTAATACGATTCTATTCTAAGATCGCTAGATTAATATCTCGGCTTTATTTAAATAATTTCATCATAAAATAAGAAAAAGTTTTAATACTGTACCCTAAAATTCTTATGAGTTACAAACATAAGAATTATACCAACGAAGTTTCTACTATTCTTGAGGAAGAAATATATGTTTCTCGTTTCCCGTTTATTTTATTGACCTCCTACCGATCACATATTTGTGACTTTTTTTAAAGCACAAAATTAATGAAATACCAAGCTTGATTATTAGAATGAGCTTCAAATTATAGGCCATATAACTTAATGGTATTGTTTAAATCGGTAGAACTAGTTCTTTCTTCATAAAGAAGCTTATTCGATTATTATACTAATTAAACTAATATGCAAGATTTTTATTTTTCGTACATAATATAATTTGTTATTACTATTT
>DWDU01004347.1:0-10831 GCA_018245575.1 Jemadia suekentonmiller | reverse complement strand
ACTATGGAATAGGTGGTGAGCCTATTGCCATGCATCGGGCACATATCCAGACTCCAAGCCACTACTAGAAAATCTAAGTTAGAAAATCTAAATTAGAACATTTTTGTAGAGCCCGACCCGGGAATCGAACCGAGGACTTCCCGATCGGCAGTTGCACTTGCAACTAACAGGACCAACGAGGCAGTCAACTTTTGTATAACTTTAAAAATCTCCCAAATGTACTAAATATTTACACACCATAAGAAATAGAAAGTAAACGCTGTAATACATTGCTTTAAATATTTTTAACATAAGACAATGTACGCTCTGCATGGCTTCATAGACACAACGTCCTGTCCACTGTTGGACTGATGATCGCGGGATAGGTCAGAGTGCAATAGATGAACACACTTATTGTTTTTTCTAACATATAGATAAGACTAATATAAAACATACATGATTACATGCAAATATATACCACTATGCTAAAGTCCAATGGAATATATAAATAACAGGGGTAAGATCGTCCAACCCCCATACTTCAATGAAAATAGTGTCTTGGTATTACTTATCACATTCTTACAATTTTGCGCTCGTCCATAATATACATCATCTCAATGACTCGTTAGATATTTTGAAATCATTAGCTAGTCATTCAAAGTACTGCATAATTGATGATCGCGTTACTGTGTCAATGAGAATGACAACATAACTGCAATTTATAAAATATTGTTATTGACGAGACAAAACAAAGGGTTTGGTTTCAGGATCAATGGAATATTTAAAGTAGGCAGAAAATAACAATATTGAGTTTAGTCGGTGCATAATTTAATAATAAATACAGACGCTCGCTAACACTTTAATAGCAAAAATAATATAACATTTGTAGATGTCAAATTGTCTGGACATATTAACTAGAATAGTCAAATGCAGTGAAATCTTAGGAAATAAAAAGTAAATTTTATATTCAAAATCAAAAAATTTTAAATGTGCTTCCAGCAGTAATAAAGATCTCGCAAAGGTGCTAAGTTCAAGGTCGCCGGGTACCTCGGTAGTCCCGAGTGCACGCGTCCCGGCCGCGCGCGGGCTGCATCGATCCAACTGTTGCCTCACCCCCTCCGACCCTGAACTTCAGACCTTCCGGAAAACCACCCCAGTCATGCGCAGTAGCTTACTCAACAAATTGCGTCATATTTTTCCGTTCCAACTCTCTTGTATTGTTGACAAAGAACTACATGTAATTACTTATTTTATTACTATTATCATTATGACGTCATCAAACGGTCTCTTACGGAGTAGGCAGAGTGTGCCGAGTGCCAGATGTCTATAGTTGCGGATCTGGTGCGCTTTTTTCAGATAATTTATTTTAAGGGAAGTAATATGAATTATTTTTTTCTTACGAGATTTAAAATGAAAATGCACTATTGTTAATTATGTACTTTTGATTTTTTTAATAATGGAATGAGAAGAAAACTAAAGTACAGGATTGTTAAATGTCTTATATACACATAATTATGAGGTTACGTGGTTTTTTCCACATAAGTCATTTTGCATTTACTTTGTTCTTATGTGATATTTTTCCTCTTTTTGTTTTTAATTTATTTATGCTGGACATGTTTTTATAGTTAATCCTAATTAGTTTTTGTAATGTTTAAAGCCAATCATTTTTCGTAGCAAATTCGGAATTTGTTTGGTTTATAGTAAAGTAGTCGCGGTCCGTTTGAGGTCCTCTTACTGGATATGGCACTCGCCTGTGCTTTATCGAGCTAAATGTATTTAAAGGCCACAATTCATTATAGTTCGTATTATAGTTATATCATCATTCCAAGTCCCTTGCAAGGTAGGCAGCGAGTATTGCGTGCCAAATATCCTCTATCCTTACAGACCTTACAGTTTCATTAATGTAATATTATTATCCTTACAATTCATATATTTTTAATTTAACTGGATGGATCCCGTGGAACGTCGCGTAGCTTCTCGGAGACGCATCGTTCATCAGGGAAGGTTTCCGTAAGGCCAAGGGCGCCCGGGGGCTAACGCAACAGCTGGATCGATAGAGCATTCGCAGCCGCGGCCGCCTGCAGCCGTGACCTGGAGGTGGGGTGCGGGATGCGGGGGCGCGGGGCGGGGACGAGGGGCGAGAGGGGTGGGGCCGGGGGTCGGCTGCACCTCTCCGCCGGGCTGCAGCGAGCAGTTATTTCGGTGCAGGTCGCAGTCGCTCGCCGCGCCTCGGTCGGTACGCGCGTCCACACTTGCATCGGTCACGCCATCCGCACTCCGCACACACACATCTATATTAACGCGTGTTTCAATTCAATCCTCGCATGCACCGTCTCGCATCACGTCCTACCGGCCGCCGTGCGTACATAGTGTTTGTTTTCAACTAGGAACTCGCACCTGTTGCGCTCGTGAGGTGAAATCGCGTGGAAAACTCTTTTTCTCAGTAGCGGGCTCGTCTACTTTCACCGCTCACATTCCGTCGGAACGCTGCGATTGCACTGAACCAGTCTCGCGATGCCTACGTGCATGTACCTACATGTCGCGATGGAAAATATTCAAACCACAATATCAATTATCGACTCGGCTGTATGTCAGTGTGGCATTTCATGTTCGGATGTGGCCCCGTAGCGATTATTTAACACTTGTCGTTCTAACTACAAGGTAATTGTTGTTTACTGTTAGCGTTTATTATTCCATGTTAAAATATACTCATTTCATTCACGAACCAACAATGATTTTGTATCGGTGACTTCACCTTGTTAATGACATGTTAAAGCCTGTAACCGTTTAACTGAGCAGTATTCATGAAGTTGTCACTTCATATTTCTAGTATTATTCGATGAAACTAGGGCTCTCATTGTTTAGTGCTGAGTTGTATAGTTCTAGATGCGTGCTTACAACAGCCTAGATTCTCCCCCTCCCTCCTGCCCCGGCCCCGTTCGCTCCCTACGATAACAACCTTTCAACATTATCTGATTAATATTAATAACTATTATGCATAATGCATTCTATACTGGTCGTTATATGTTCGTAAATCGTAAACGCTTCGTTACTGCAGCTGTGCCATGGCACAGATGATATCAGATTGTTTTCGACAATCGGCCCACCGCTTAGAGAGTGGTTTTCATTACGTGTATGTTGTACAGGTGACCGACATTACCGTGCTGTTGACATGTTTTACGAGTAATAAATAACGTGTGCTACCTGAAAATTGACGTTTGTATAAATAAATGTTACATGGAAGGTATTCGTTGCGAGGTATTTCGCTGCACCTGGCATTTGGCCAGGGATGCAGCTGGGAAGGTCGGGAGGTGTGGGCGCAGCGGGGAGAGGGGGGAGTGGGTTACACCGCGGCCGAGGGTGGCGCGGCGGGCGCGGGTGGCGCGGGGGTGGTGATTCACGAGCGCAATGCGCAGGTGCATCCAAGACCTCCAGGTCTATAAAACAGGAACGCACCCGTGCCGGGGACTGTTCTCATCCAGCCTCGCCCCAGCATAGACGTGACTAGGTACTGAAGATGTATAGGAGAAGCCGCCAGAGCTGTACGTCACCCGCTCGAACACTCGCCAGCGAACATTGTCATTGCGCTTGATTAGCAGATATCGTACAATACTTGAAACGTGAACCCGCCAACTAATAACACTATCAGCACTAGTGCCGGGCGACGGTAAGTGACCAGTACTACGAATAGCTTCGTTTTCATTTTCGCTCGATGTTGTAAGGCACTATTGTTTTGACGTTTTATAACTCTACTTTTTATTAGTCAAGTGGATAATATTCGCACGTTTTTTTTTAATTTGCTTTGCCTTTTATAAAATTTATTTTATTTAGTCGAGAGGTCCTGGGTTTGAATACCGGGTCGGGCGCTATTGGACTTTTCTAACTGAAATTTCCTAGTTAAAATTTCTAGTAGCGGCCCGAAGTCTGGATATGTGCCAGGTGTGTGGCAATATGCTCACCACCTATCCCGTAGTTGGACGTAAACGTAACTGGTGAGACGTGCGAGTGTACTACACTCTTCTGCCTACCTCGTCGGGGATTACAGCGCGTGAAGTTACGTTTATTTTATTTCATAATTATTGTTTTTTTGCAAAGTTCATTATTTATACGTTATTTTAACAACCTTGTTCACATGTCCAATTCTTCAATACATTATTGTGATATAGTTAAGTTTGTGACGTTAAAAGTTTTAACTTTAAATCGCGATTGGTATCATCGAGCGAAAACATTCAGCCACAGAGCGTCCAGCCGAGTAGTCTCCATAAAGGTCAGATGCGCCGAGACCGGTGAGTCCGAGTGTTGGAAAGTCTCATCGCATCACTTTCATCTCGTCTCTGACGGCGCATGTGGCGTCAGATTGCGAAACTCCACGCACGAGGCGCGACCGCCGCGCACGGGACTTTCGCCGGCGGGACCGTTGCCCGCGGCGGCACTTTCTAAGCCACGTCACGCCGGTGCTCGCCCCGGCCATTGTAATTCGCGACACGCCTGGCCGCGACACGCGATGCCATTACGTTTTTTACGTTTTCGCAAATCCGTAGAAAGTCGCCTGGTGGCCGAATGCGTTGTTGGTGAATTAGGCTGCTTGTGTTACCACAGGCAGTTCCCTGGCAGCCCGACGAGCGCGGCCCACCTGTAGCACGCTGGACGCTACGCTACACATTCCTTGTACTCGCGCTTAACAAGCTCACCTTGTCCGAGCTAATATATTCCAATTTACACTGACATTATAACTCTAATTGCATTGTTGAACACCGTTCGATTTGTATTTGTCATTTAGTTTGTATATTAACTATTGCTGACTTCTTGACTATTGTTTCACTTTTTGTAATCATGAATACTCAATCTTCTTTGACAATCTCCAAAGTAAAATTTGAACTGTTGACGAAACCAAATTAATATTTTGACGTTTGCCCTATATTTGTATCAAATTCGTAATCTTTTATTGTAAACGTAGAAATCCTTAGAAGCATATCAAATCTATAAGGATAGAGATAATTGTTAGTAGGTGCCCTCTCTTACCCTTGACCTAGCGTGAAGACAACAATAGCACTAAAAATCAATCACGAGCCATTTAATTATTCATCCCCGGTGTCGAACATTATTATTGTACACCCTTCGGAAGCGGCGATCGATGTGACGCCAAGCGACCATGACCGCGGCGTGTCCTAGGTAGCCTAGTCCCTGGGCGCGCTGCCAACACCCCCGCGCCCCCGCGCCCCGCGCCCGCCACCCCACCACCCACACCCGGACGCAGGAACTGCCCGATATTGCCAATGGAGCGCATCAGTGCTCTTTCAATCATCACGCGCCATCTTGGATGCCAATTTCCTACTTCCATATACAGTTATGTGCACATCAGCTGCACTTTTATCAATATCGCTAGTTGTTTGAAAGTTGGTAGATCGCAATGCTTCAATAAATATTCCGGTGATTTTTATTACGTTTGCCGTTTACGTCGTTCGTATTGTGATCTGTAGCAGTGAATATTCTAATATTTCTTATGGTTACCAGTGAACAGCCGGTTATATAATATGATATTATTCGGTTTACAGACAATTGATAAATATTTCCAGTCTATCCTGCGGACGTTACGACAGTTCAATTACAGATGATGTTGATGTCATATACGTAAAGATTAGCGATAAGCTTTTGCTATATAAATATTATGCGGATTTTTAATGGATTCTTAACAAAGTGATGTTCATCAACAAATTAATTGTGAAATTTTGTATCAACAGATTTTAAATTGGTACAAGTCTAATACCACGAATATATAATACTACGAATATTTTTTATTTAAAAGCAATATATTTATAACAAAGGTCAAAACTTAAACAATATAATAATAAAAATATGTACACGAATATATAATACTACGAATATTTTTTATTTAAAAGCAATATATTTATAACAAAGGTCAAAACTTAAACAATTAATATAATAATAAAAATATGTACACAAATCAAATACTTCAATATTCAATCCAACTACTGCATTAATAAAAGTAAACTCATTTTAAAGTTAAATTTTGTAATTAAACAACAACGAAGAAACAATTATAAACAAAGAATTATTTATTTACTTAGCGTAAGAGAAACATAAATAGAAAATTTAAAAGAATTCACTGTTTTCAAATAGACATTTAGTCGGGATTCGAATCTTGGTTAGCACTTAAAATAAACCGACAACAAACCCGACTAACACAGTCGTCTGAAAATACACCTGCGAGCTCTCCCCGCCCCGCGGCGCCGCTCGCAGCGCCCGGGAGCGCCCGAGCCAAGTGTTTATTTCATGTTGACCACACAATTAATAAAGGAAACTGATCGGCTGAAATACTACTAAACAATGAAGTTTATACGTTGGGTGTTCAGTAGATACTTTTTATTTCAATCAAATATCTAGTTAAATGCTGCTTTCAATAATCCGCGTAAATACTATTTAAAATAAGAAATGTGACAAATATGTTAATTGTTGTTGGTTAACATCTGATAATATTAAAAAATTGTAGGTATTCCTTACTTTATATAAAAATGTATATTTCTATATGTAGTGTCTATTTTGAAGCTAAATTTTGATACATCCGTTCGTGAAATTTTATACAATTACACTTAGAATGATATAAATATGTCACACAAAAATAAAATATATGATATATTTACGGATCGTAAATCCTGACAGATCATGTATAGTAGGAAGAACTGGGGAGAAATACAAGGAAAATCTGTTTAAAACGATATTAGCAGCCGCGTTGATGATACGGAATAAGTCACGAAATAGCCTACGACACTTCAATCAAGAATTCATACAGGCTGAACAACGGAAAATATTTAAATAACTGCAGTGTCAATTTATGTAAAATTACATTTATTGCTACTACATAAACGAAAATATGATTACTGACGTAATAATGGTAATTGTGCTACCGGGATTTAGAAGCAGTGAAATTAATGATTTGAAAAATTCCATGTTGCGACTTTTCAATGACTTTTCGTGACTAAGATGAATTGTAGAACCACAAGTCACGTTGCGTCGAGATGAAAAATATTTGAATGAAATACACGTAAAAATAAAAATGAGTGCAGCGCTGTACGCCAATAATTTCTCTAGTCTGTTGGCCGCGTATCTCCACAGTACACGACATGCGTTAACATTCGATCAAACTATATCCGTTTTATTTTAGTGCATTTGGTAAATTTAAACATCTGGATGTTGTTGGTTTAAAAACAGTTTTCAGTTTATGTTAAAAATATTGCGGTGACACTAAAATTAACTCTTATGTTTTTACCAACCACATATCAAAGAATTATCCGACGTTTTTAACAGTTGCATACATACATATATATCCTCACGTCAGGTCCCTTACGGGGTAGGCAGAGAGCACAGAGTGCGAAATGTCTTTATTCTTGCACACCTGTCGTGCCTCATCCACATTCATCGCTCTCTTCATACACGCACGCGGGTTTCGGAGATAGACTATGGTCGCCATCAGATAAAACCTTATGTATTTGGTCTAGATAAGTGAGACTTGTCCTCCCTCGGCACCTGCGTCCATCAACATTCACATTGTATATCTGTTTCGTCATTCTTTCTTCAGCCAATCTCTCAACAGTATTTAACAGTTGCGCTTATAATATAAGTATATAGTATTGTTGACGGCAAATGTAGCAGGCGCAGCGCAAGCAGTTCATTCATTGTGCTAACTGAATAAAATAGTGGAGTATGTTATCCTGAGGCGCGCCGCGCGGGATAGACGAGCGTGACTCAGCCGGCCTTGAGCGCGCATACTACAGCGTAAACCCGACCAACACTCCGATATTATTTTATTGGTTCAGCGCCCAACTAGAGGTGACATCCGCCCGAGGCCGTTTCAGAACGATGTTATTAGGGCCACACGCAACGATCCCTTCTCGCTTCTTACGTTTGCCGTTCCCGCGTTAGTCACCACGGCCGTTGAGCTAAATAACAGCTGATTCTAAATGCGCCCAAGAAAATTTTATTCGATAGTGGCGTATATTTTCGCGTGTAGTAGTGGCACAATTAAAAAAGTACCGCTTACGCAAGAAGCCAATGAACCTGTTTACGAACGTTCAAATGTTCAGATCGTTGGCGGTGGAGCCCTGAATGTAAAATAGAAATGTTTCTGCAATGTTTTCGCGTATCGCGGCGGCCGGCGTCGGAATGGAGCGTCTATTTGCGGCGTCGAGGCCCGCGGCGACATTACATTAACCGACACACGAGCCTTACGTTTGTAGTTAACGCGTGCTCCTGCCGATAACCTACGATTTTCATACAGACACACGAATTAGTCATTTTACATGTGTGTGCTAACCCGACACGTCTGGATATTGCGAGCCACATACAGTGCAATCGACGAAACGCGGCGAAGTGCATGCCGACCTAGTTACCGATGCATCTGGTTAGGAGCGCGCGCGCCCGTGCGCCCGCGCCGCGGGCCGCGCGATGTTTTCCAAATTTCATTGCGTGCCATGTGAGATACTAAAAGTAAACGTCCGCCACGATCTCGTGAACGTGTTAAGGATGAAAGCGAGCACGCAGCCAGGCGAAAGTGATATGCGTGAAATCAGCCGGAGAAATGTAGGGGGGAGCAGGTGGTCGCGGGCCTGGGCGCATCGGGCCGCGAGTCGGGGGGCGGCGGTTGCGTCAACGGCGCGTATTTCAAGCCGGCTGGATGGCTGCAGCGATCGCTTTGCGAAACCGGCGGTTATGCAAGCGCGTGGCTGCCAACTCGCCGCCGCTCGCGCGCCGCCGGAAGGAAAAGTGGAACGCGCCGCAGTGGCGAAGCCGCGCGCGCCGCCGCTGCACGCCGCGCCCGACTGTCCCAGTGCCGTGTCAGTGTCGCTTCTAGAACATTGGAATTGTGTGTTGCGCAAGTCCTACGCCTACAGTACGACTATTTAAAACTACACGTTCTAACGGATTCGAAGCCGCGACCTTATAATCTTCACATACAAATACACTTGCACGTGCATCATAGCATTCTTATCATATTTGGTACCTACTCGCCTAATTATATTCATAAACTTCATCTAGTGCATGTAATGAACGGCATATATGTACATACAGAGATCTATCTACATCATTGTGCTTACTATCTTCCGTTTGATATGCTCTAACGCCTAATATTTGCAAATGAAAAACGTACAAAGCTTACTAACGTAGTAAAAAAAAGTTACTTTTCAATATTGGTTTCTTAATCATAGAAGCTACCAAAGTAAAATTAAGCACGGAGACTGGCTTAACGTGTAAAGTCACAAACGTGGTGAGGCGTGATGTGTCCGCGGCCGCCGCGTACACAGTAGGTGCGTGTCGAAACTAAAACCGTATTAAGTGCGGGGATGTGACGTGGACGGAGAGGGAGAGTGGTCGGTGGAGCGCGGCCGCGGGCGCTTCCCCGGCGCGCGCCAGGCCGCCGCCGGCCGCGGTAGCCCGGCCGCTTCGATAACTCCTTCGTTTCACACTCGCGGAACTCGACCAAGTGCGCGCCACAAGTGATTGATGGATGTAGGAGCACGTCAGGTCTGTTACAACAGAGATATTTGGCACTCGGTACTCTCTGCCTAGACCATAAGGGATTTAGCGTAATGATTAAATAAGAATAATAAATGAAGTAAGTCTATGTACTCCTTATAACAGACGAGCATGTATTAACGGTGGCGAATGTAGATTAGTCGAATGTGCCAGGAGTAGCGTCGCAATCCGTAATCTCAGGCTATCGCTATGGGAAACAAGCGTGATATTATGTACGTATATATTCGGTATAAATGAACCGCGTTCCAAGCCACTCGTAATAAAGGCAACCATGTGTTCAAGGACATATTAATAGCGTACGTACACACGACGAGGCGGACATATCATTTATCGCGAGCGGTCCCATCGCTCAATTGCACGATGCAGCCAGCTTATCTAGGACACGAGAGACGACAATTATTTGGCCCACTTTCTTAGCGGGTGTTTAGCTGCAGCGATCGCACTGATGCACTTTCCGACCGACGGCGTGACGTAACACAACGCGCCTGAAACCATATTACTTCGCTTCACCTTCACATCGCATAATGATCTTATGTATCAGCTCGGTGTCTGTCAACCTCGCTGCATGTGCACTGTACTGTGTTTGCCTTCGCTACTCTACAAATATCGCAAGCGCATTGCGTACAGTGCAGTCACAAAACACTCAATGTTAAATCATACTAGTTATTGATCTATAACCTTCCTCGCGACGGCCTTTTTTCGTATATCTAATTGTGATTGACAATGTTCTTTGATCATTGATGTAATCGTAAATATATATGGGGTGGCCCGGTCTAGATGACTCGTAAATATATAGCGTGTGCGAGTAAGACTGCATTTATTACGTCAGTGGCGTGCGCGCACGCGGAGCCGGACTGTGTCGCTCATGTCTATTATTTATATGCATGTGATCCGTATATTTACTCATCCGATCGTGGCAATTACATATATTTAGTGTTGCACTACTTGCTTTACTCCTTGCATTGTGAACTCCTCCTTTACTCCTTGTGAACGAGACAACGTATTCCAATGTAATTAACAGATAATTGTGATAAAGAAAGCTTTAGTTTTATTAATTGAAATCGCATGTAGGATGCGTTTAATATTAGTATTTTTTTATATTTTTACGAAGAAACGTTATTGTATATTTTAACTATTTTATGATAAAAAATATATTGCTTATAAGGATATCCAGTCATGTAGGAACTTAGCACGGGAAATAACCGCGCGACGCTGAGCTGATGTCATAGCTTTAATGGCTTTTCGCAATACGAGGAATACTTGCAATAACACGCGATTATACTTACATATAATTAATTAC
>DWDU01004346.1:0-10831 GCA_018245575.1 Jemadia suekentonmiller | reverse complement strand
AGAGACATGTGCACATGTGATCATGACCTTATAATTTATAAGAGTAGATGTCTCGTGCCGACTCGATCACCAATTATGTATATTACAACGAGATAGGTTAATTCATACCTATAATTTTCAAACAATACTGAAACTAACATAATGATATCGAATGTTAAGAAGATGTGAGATTATTATGTATTTGTATCTCATATCATAATCGCCAACTTTCCATCCGCTAAACCCAGCTGGTTTTCACAGACTTCAGGTGGAATACCGTGCAGTAGTCAGGGTATACCAAAACTACTTTACCTAAGCTATTACTGCATCAATATCACTATATTAACATCAGCACACGTGTAATAACAAACTGTATTGAAATTTACATTTAACTATGGAATAAAAACAAATAATGCATAAAATAATCACAAATATTTACATTACGGTATGTTCATGTCGTAATGAATTGTTGTTGTTGGAAAATTAATAGCGGTAGGTATACAATTACAAAACAGTATGATATATTTAGTTCCATGGAAAAAATATATTCACGGGCTAAAATGAAAATTAATAATCCGCGGATCCCGAGAACTCTCACTAAATTCGTAATGCATAGTTCTGAACACAATTGTAAATACATACTACTTTTTAGTACATGTACTTCTTGAGCGCATAATATTTCTATTTCACTTTGTCAAACCAATGTCTTTGTGAAAATGAGTTTTATAATAATTACTGACTTTACGTATGGAATAGTTGCGAAAATACACATTTTCGATACAAGTTCGATGTGCTCGTAGCCGTTTTATTGCAGCGTTCACACTTCTCTATACTTCATTTGAGTTCGAAATTTGATATTTTCAGAACGTCGGTAAAGGCTATTCAATTGGTACCCACGTCAAGACCATTACATGATAGCGATGCTTTTGTCTCTGGCTGGGGGAGATGCGACAGGACGGTAACAGTTGCAGTCACTATTTTGCTTTTTCGGATTTTTACGTTCATATCGATCGTTCTTGTATTTATTGCTTTTGTGTGACTTTCAATGGGAGTCCTTCATTCTTTGTTGAGGGTAAAGTTGTGAGAAACATAAGGGCTTTGTATTATTAAGTTTAATGAATGAGATAATTATGAATATGAATTTTATGTTCATCTAGTCAATGTATGTACTTATCGTGTTATGAAATAAGAAAAATTGGTTACATACGTTTTGAATATGTATAGTAATGACAGGACCCACCGATAAATATGAGTTACGAATAATGACGTAGAGTAAAACTGAGTGGAACATACGAGCAGCCGGAGTTACTTACACGCTCGCGTCTATTCATAAAACGTCCGTGAGAATTTGGCGTTCTAAAAGGTTTCATTTCAAAAATTTTCATTGTACTCAACAGTTTGTAACTTTTAACTGTGTTGAAACTTTCCAGGACAGAGAACTGTGTTTACCGCGCGGCTCCATTTACCATCCAAACGAAAAGCTAGATCCGATGTTGAGGACAATTATATTCCACATAACGTTGCCCAACTTCTACTGCGATGGTTATAAACGAGTAAGCGAAATAACAATAAAAGTACGATAACAATAAACAATAATACAATAAATAACAAAAGTACACATATTATGTCGTTGTTGTACGCCTTTCATAATAGAGCGCAGTAGCTCAATTCATTTTTATCCATATACGTTATAAAGGCAATGAATTGAAGCCCAAACGTTATAAAACATCTTTTTCTGCTATTGTGTAGATAATGGTTGATATTCGTGGCTTCATTACTGGAAATTTAAAATTTTCATGTAAAATATTTAATCTATTCTTCAGTATTAACAGTTGTTTGTAAAAAAAATTATCAGCGTAACCTGCGTCCTTTTCCTAAAATCGAATTATTTCCAGCATACTATCTACATTCAGCAATTTTGAAATGATTATATTAATACAGAATACAGACATTTTAATACGAATATTCTCATGAAATTTTAAATTACATTACATATTTTGAAACATATGGCATATTGCGTTTTTTACTTTGAATGATACAACTTACTGACTGTACCGTACATTAATATTTTGTATTATCATTATTGTTTGTATTAAAAAATTAACATCACGTTTGTAATCCCCGAAGAGGCAGACAGAGGAATGTAGAACACTCGCACGTTTCACCAGTTACGTTTACGTTCCACTATAGAATAGGTGCTGAACCTATTGCCATATATCAGGCGCATATTCAGACTTCGAGCCACTACTAGATAATTTAAATTTGAAAAATTTAGTAGTGCCCGATCCAGGAATTGATCCCAGGACCTCCCGATCGGCAGTCGCACTTGCTACCAACACGACCAACGAGGCAATAATTGTTTGTATTACAACGTTCTAATATTGTAATTTATAACCCGTACTGAATTAGTAGATATAGTGTTATCATTATTACATCGTGGCGCCAAGTCCTATCCACACCACAGACCATGATATGCTTCGTCTACATCTATCACTCTCTTCAAATGGGCTTTAAAGTAGATTTCAACTTTAGCCGATTGCATCGAGCCTTAATAGGAATATAGGCAAGATAATACCATGATTACGTAGCAGGCCTGCACGTGATGCTGTAGGAACAAACCTAAACACACATCTTATTGTCTCTCCATATATACACAGTCTATTGTTCCACCCTCGAAACTATATAATCGCGTACCGTACTGGATTTTCGGCGTGCGGGGGCTTATGAATGCATGAATGTCATATTTCCATTAACTAGAATTTGTTTCAACTACGCGGCGCATTCGTACAGGTATTGTAATCTCCTTGTTGTCTTGTGTATGTCAACGAGGTGTCCCAATGGACACTCAATAGTTTGTTAACTCCAACCACCGCCTCAAGTCGCCGTTGTTTGTACTCGAGCTGAAGATCTCGCGGTTCATTATTTCCATGCCGCTTAATCACAACTTAGGTTATATAAAATGAATCGAACTGACATCTGAGAACATATTTTTTATAAGAAATGATTTCAGAAATATCATTATGTGTATATATCATTTAGAACTTTATGTATTCATTGAGCTGTGGTGATTTTGCGTGTTGAATTCATTAAAATTGGACTTATTTAAACGTCTCATTTTAATGAATATAGGGTTACGTAACATTACGTGTATTCACGCCTGTAATCCGCAAAGAGGTAGGCAGAGGCGTGTAGTACCTACGTTTCACCGGTTAGGTCTACGTCCCACTATGGAATAGGTGGTATAGGCAATTAGCGTAATTGGCGAATAGTCATAGAATCTTTACAAATTAAAGTTTTCAATCTTTACAAATAAAAGTTGTATTATTAATGAGTCATACTAAATTGATAGTTTCTAGTATGCACTAGACTTTTATTATGCACTATGTGTTTTTATTGTTATACTATCACAGAGAACAGAATGCCCAATATTTCTACCCTCACAGACAAAACGTGCATTCATTACTCTCTTCATTTCACTTCAATTTAAATTTAATTTTGCATCAAATTAAATAAGAACGCGTCTTTTATCGATTACCATTTTATAATGTAACGTATATCGACACCTCGCACGCAATGTAGGGTGGCTTAGGGATGTATTTTTTATTTTTCAATGTTTATGTACCTATTCTAGGGTATATTATTCGTTCCCTGATTCAAAATCATTTTTTTATACTACCAAATTATATACTGGTGTTACAAGATACTAACCTAAATTGTTGTTTTTAATAAAGTCTATTACAATATAGTCCTCAATAGTTGTATATTTTAACATACCATAGTACACTTCGGAGGTATCGATATCGGTACATACATTTCATTACATATTTTTGGCACCACACTACGGCTACAAATTATTAATCGTATATTATTTTTTAACATTCTAATACGTTGTGTGTGATCAAGGGAACGTATTATTTTCTCTGTACGATGTCGGTCTCGTGTTCAATGTTGTGGTTTTATTAATAAACTACGACTGCGAATGAAAATCTATGAGTTCGCGAGCCGCAATGTGTATTTACAATATCTGTTCATGGAACTCAATTTGTACCAGGATTTAATATCCCAGTGCAAATAGTCTGTATCCCGCATTCAATCCGTTGCATCCGCTGATTGATTCCTATGAAAAGTGTAATTAATATTTGTGTAACGCAAACTGCCCGCTCGAAAATGTAGATACAAATTTTGCGCTCCTACGAACCGGAACATCTTTTTATGTTAATGCGTTCAGTGGTCAGAAAATTCGCTTTGGAACTATCGTGATTTGGTAACAATTGCATTGTATTGTATAAATACAGTTTGGCAAACGTTTAATAACGTAAGCGTTTAATTCTGGGAATTATTTGTTTGTGCTCATTCATTTATAAAAATGTGGATACATATACCTAATGTTATGTAAGCATTTAAAATCTAAGTTGTTCACAAACATTTAATAACGTTATAATTTACTCGGGCCTATAATAATATTTAATACATTATTATTTGGTTGCAAGTGCGACTGCTGATATTGTTGCGTTGTTATAACTTAATTTCCTAGGAATGTAATTGGTGATACATGGTTCTATACTACACACCTGTCGACCTCTTCAGTGATTACAGGCGCAATGTTAAATTATTTACTTAGAATTTTTATTATGGCGGATATTCAAAATATCAAAACCTATTCGTTCATGTCGGATCGTTGAGATTATTTTTGGAAAGTTTCCTGTATAACAAAAAAAAATTCTACGTTAATCTTTTAATATTTTGCCTGTCAATGGTATTTGGAACATGGTATCGTGGGCGTGCGATTAGGTTCAGCTAGCTTTTATTTTTTAACATAAAAAATGCAAAAGATAAAAAAATCTTTACACAGTTCGTTGTCATATGCGTAAACTATATAAGTTTTAAATTCCAAAATGGGTCCAGCGGCTACTTTGCCAATCTGAATCAGACGGATGTTAATTTTTCACGTACAATCTGCACTATTCGTCCAATCGAAAATTCATCCCTGAAAGATATACCTACATATAAAATTTCGAAATACCATTCATTCATCATTCAAACCCGCAGTGAATTACGTTCGGTGTACGAGTAGGTAGTGTCCTAATTCGTACATTCCAATTAAGTGCGCAGAACAAAAACAAAATCTAACCTTCCGGGCGACACTTCCCTTTGTACCAATACATTGCGAGATTGGTTTACTTCGCTGCTGCATTTCCATGTATTCACGTAACGGATGCGATAGGTGCACTTGAAATTTTATCGAACATGAATAGCGAGTGAATTTTTTCCATGTACCTACTTATATAAGACGAGTAGTATTTACTTATATGAGAAGTATCGTCCGTTCCGTGCGGTAACAAATTTTTATTCGTTGCATTAAATTATTTTGCCATTCCAGTAAAATAACTGTTCACTTATTTATGACACAATAAAAAAAATACCGCTTCAATATTTTTTTATCAGTCAAAAGATTCTCGGATCCATTAAATATTTTCGCATTCAGTTTATGCACTTAACACAGGTACATTACATAAAAGTTTCTATCCAATCAATTTTCACATTTTCCTGTCGGATATATTTATAGTAATCACCTACCTTTATTCCTTATAAATACTATCGGAAAATGAATGCATACGCTTTAAATATAATGGGGTATAATCATTATTACGAAATAACATGTGTTGTAAAAGTAAGCAGGCAAATTCAATTTAAGTAATAACAATTAAATTAATGTAAAATAAAACTTTATAACTATACTTACAAACAGAAGTATAATTAAAATACTGAGATCATAGCTGCCATAAGTACCTACACAAATACTGTCTAGTTCATAAATTTTGTACTCGTGTTTAGAAATACATTCGCGAAGGGTCCTTCGTGAAAGAGCTCACAGCGTGTCAATGCAACAGTATTTTACCAGTAGGTATATTGATTTTTAATCCTCTTTATTATGTAGTTTTCGTAAATACTAAAATGTCAGATTTCGTTTCGCTTCAATAAAAAAATATGAACAAAAAACTGGTCGTATGAGAATTTATAAATGATGTAGTGAACTACATTGTACATATATTGACCGTATTGCATATGAAAGTAAATTAAATACTATGTATTTATGTGTAAGGATTATAACTGCATAAATAGAGTACTACCAGTGGAGAATTATAACACATCTAGCACACAATTTCGTTACCAAAGCTTTAAGTTGATCCTCCGCGAAACACGCCAAAGTAAGTTTTCAAAAAAACATTCGGTAAAATCAATGCAATACATCGCGGCAACGCTACAGCGACACACACAATGCTTTCAGTTTTTTTCTAATCATGAATATGTGGGGATTTAAAAAAAAATAAAGGTATTTTCGACCTATCCTGTATTTGTCGTTATCCATATACATCAAAATGGGGGTAACTTTTTGTGGCATAACATTTCGGGTATTCTGGCTCTGTAGTTGTCGAGCAGTTAGACTAAAGGAAATGTACTACAACGAACAATGGGAGTGTAGCTACCGTGACCCACTCAATAGAGTGACAAGGTGACCTTGATTCAGTTGTGTTTCCTAAAGTACTAATAGTATTGACGGAGGATTAGGGCATCTAGGCTTTAGGGCTTTCGAGGCCATAGAACAAAAATTAATCCCCATAACGATGTAGTATTTTGCGCCATACGTGACTCAGAGTATCACTCTCGTGGTATACAGCTCAGAAAAGAAGACATTGCCATGACCAAAAACGTAACATCACGCCTGTAATCCCCGAAGAGGTAGGCAGAGGAGTGTAGAACAATGTTTCTCTTTTCTTGGAGTGACTTGCGCTGACACTATCGAGTTTTAATCTTTTGGAGTCTGATATGTCTCTCAGCCGTTTTCGGGATGAAAGAATACTCAACATAGATTTCCCAAGAAAAAATGCTTAGATAAAATAAGGTGTATTAAACATATAGAAAGGTGTAAAGTTCATTGCTGGACATAGGCTTATTCTGCGGGCATTCTGCCCATAGTACTCACGCTTGCAGTGCGTGTTGGGGAACGTAGAGCACGGTTTTTCTAATCGCCTACGCTTCTGCCCGTCGTTACCAGGACATTTAGCCGAGCTTAAAAACGGTAAAAAATTTGAAATTTTACTTTAAACGAAAAATAACATATTAAATGTCATTTTAAGATGTTAGTTGCGTGTTTTTATCTTGAATTTTTGACTAATTGCTTACCATAATCCGACCCAAAACAGAATACAACATTTAGGTACTTTATTTAATACTAATTTAAGCAATGCGAAGAAACAGCCAGAAATCTTACATGGTCAATTAAGTTTGGCACCTTTACACCTATACCTAAAGTTCAAATTTAGATGCCAATTCAACTCATGGCTGAATGATGAAATAAATATAATACGACGGTAGTACTTCCGTGTTCACACACTCAGACCAGTAATTTCAAGAATTTCTTATTACTTTCAGAGTAAAAGAATTTTATATTTGCTCAGAAAGTCGAATACCTAACTGACAATAGAAGCTAGTGCCGCACACCGGAAATAGCCTTGCTGACATAAGATGCTTCATCCGCTAGCCGTAGTTGGTACGAGCGAGACCTTTGAAAAAATGCGGTAATATATACCCGCTGTGTGCACTGGAATTCGTTTATGAACTAAAATTAGATGTTATTTAATATCTCGACTGTGATAAAAATTTGATAAATATGAATTATATTTTTACACATTGTAGATATACCTAATGTTAATGATTTTGTTACTTTATTTTCTTACTTAGCGTATTTCGCTGGATGTCTTTGATTGCTTCATACTTCATATATTTCGATTCGATTAGCCGTCATTTTTATTTCACAGCAAAAAAATATTGCTTATTTTCTTATTTAGGATTCGTAGTAACTCGAATTCTGTATTTGTGCCCGGTGTTAGCTTTATCCCCCATTCTGTGGGAGGTGTAACCCCCCAATGTGGGAGTACTATATTCCTCTCCTTTCGAGGAATTATTCGTACAGGAATAATGTTATGTTTAATTTTTTTTAACGCGAAACCAATTCTAACAATTTCATACCATTGAACAAATCTAACTAAATAGTACAAATTTTAATGACACTGGCAATCTAGGCGTGTATATTTTGCACTGGTCACACATGTAGGTTTATGAAGAAAATAATAGGAAGAGGAATTGTTTTTAATAATGTTATTTCTAATGTTTCGATGAATTACTAACTGTGAAGTGATGATGCGAAGTCCGTTTCCAAGTAGATCTGGCCAACCAACGTAGATATGTAGATTTTGAATGTACCAGATTTGGATGACAAGAAATACGCCATCGGGATTTTGGAGACTACAAAAAAGTATTATAGACTATTCACAGACTGATTGGTAGTGTTGTTGCGGTAATACTTAAATATTATTACAGGAGAAGTAAATTACATTATAATCCAAGTAACGCTTACATTTTAGCAAGACGTTCACCTGGGTCCTGGCATGTTGTGCGTTGGGGTGGCTAGAGAAGAAAACTCAGTGACACCCTGTCTTGCAGTTCCCGGGGCTCCACTCGTTGTAGATGGACAGTTGGCAGGGGTCCTGTCTTGGGGCTTCGGTTGCGGTTACAGCCATGATCTGCCTCTAGTATACACTTCTACGCAATACCATGAACCGTAAGTTTTTTCCATCTCATCCAATTGTCTTACATATTCTATTACATAATCCATGGCTGACTTACATTATTATTAAAATAATAAGACTGACAGAAAATTTTGAGGTCCGATAGTCTTGAAATTGACATCACCTTGCTGAAATTATACAATATTATGTAATTGCAGTGCCGATCAAAGTTCCTGTGAACCTTATGAAGGTTTAGGGTCGGGGATTGGTTAATAGTGTTATCTAGTGATAAATAAATAGTTCTCTTCCATTATCTAAGGGTAAACACATGCAAAGTTTTCGCGGAATAGACACGGCTAAGTGCCCACGTGATACTTTGTTAAACATTGCAATGTACTTTTATTGTACTGGCACATTTATAATATTCGAAAGAAACCGAAAGATATCAAAGAAAACTAAAGTTACCGACCCAGCCGAATGGATTAGGTGGCTCAAGTAGCAACGAGCTGGGAACATCTGTGGCAAAACCTATAACCACTTGGTCAGAAACGGCGCCAAAAGTAGCGTGGGATGCACTCTAGCGAGGTGTAGTGATGACGTATGCAAAGCGGTTGGCAGTGGTTAGAAAGGGAGAGCTGAAGATCGTGCTCATCGGCGGGCCATTCCACCATTCATCAGTGGACGAGAACAAAAAGATTCAACCTCTTACTCCAAAAGCGTTGGGTTTAAGTACAATGTACACTCAGGCCTATAAGTCTTCCCGCTAGCACGTAGCCAGCGTCGCAGACTGTGCCCTTACCCTTTATTGCTTTGAAAGGTGACTCGTATCCACCGGTTGATGATGGGGATGGATGGTGTTGGCGATGACTGATACAATATATGGCGTTTAATACTAATTTATGTAATACACTTGTTACGTATGTGCCATTATTTCAGTATTACATTTTTTGTTTCGCTTACAAAAGATCACTGAAACAATGACAGTGAACACTTTTCTTTATTGAACTATAGGCTCATGTTTTCGCTAAACCATAAAATAAATGTATAACAGTTTGCGCAACTGTAGCTATTGTAAATGGCTTTCAATAGATATGTTTTTTGATGTCAGCGTGAACCGTCAGATGTTGATTTATTTCGTTTTTATTTCATATTCCACAGTTTTCAGTTATTTTCTTGTGTAATAATACTATTTCGGAATGGTTGAACGCTGTGAAAGCTCTTTATTAGCATTGTTTGCGTAAATTGTTTGTCGATTTACAAATGAGCAGTTCTGAAACTCACTGTAAATTTGCACTACATACATGACTTTCCGTTTTAATTTTTTTTTCAATGTCTATCTCTCTCTCTTTCTCTCTCTCTCTGTCTCTTTCTCTCTGCCTCCAATCTAAATATTGAATTCTAGCTGTGCCACGTAGTTGCACACGGATATAATTGAAAAAAAATCAATGATAGATAATTTATATTATTACAGGATAGATCATTTTTGTAGTGATAATTTTCAGTTTCGTATCGTACGGTCGTGCATCGTGCGTCAGAAGTTAGTTAATATAATAAGTATATCCCGTTCGCGCCGGTCTGTGGAATTACAGACCCCGTCCCAACCGTCTGGCGCCTTCTACGCGTAAGTATGGTCAACAACGTTATCGTACGCGGTTGTTATTTACTTTGTCGATACCGTAGTATTCTTCAGATTTCCAATTCATTTCTCTCTGTTAGAACTATGAGTTAATTAAAGAGTACGAAGAGATTTACACCGTATGCCGTTAAAGATTATGATTTTTTTTTAATGAAAAAGAAACAGGTAGGTATTTTATGGTATCTGCTGATTAACCTTTGATAGCGATTTATCTGGTGTTGAGACCACATATGCACATTCTACATTAGTGATGAAATAAAATGAATATTTTCTGCTAACGCCAGCCAGTGATGACGTCACAAGGTCTGCGACAAACTTAATGCGACCATTACGTAGGTACTAGAGACATGCGTAGACTCGAACAGTGTTGGATGATTTTAATTTTATCTCCTAATTTATGGGTCCAAATTACCTGTGGAAGTCAATGTTTAAATTTTTTTAAAACTGTTTTTAAAACTATATTTAAAACTTGCGTTCGTGAGCGTTAACATGCCATAAATTATAGTAATGCAAGTAAATCACATTTAATATATAATTGATTAATGCCTCATTGTGACATATTAACAAAATACATATATATCAAATATATAGTGCCACGTACTATTTTCTAGATCTACTAAAAATCTATCAAAACCAATAATTACTC
>DWDU01004345.1:0-10833 GCA_018245575.1 Jemadia suekentonmiller | reverse complement strand
TATGCAATTTGATGTTAATTATAAAGTATATCGTCTCGATAATGAATGCTTTTTTCTATCTCCGCGCGAGTCCCCGTGCCCCCGCGCTGCCTCCCCTTCGTCATACGTCGGGTCGGCCCGGTCGTTCACGATCGGCGGCGATTAAAATGCGCGGGAAATTTGACAATTAGGCGCGAACAGGTAGCAATACGGTATTGCTATTCAGCAGCAGAAATAAAAGTATTGGTGCCGAGAATCTAAACAAATGTTATGTAATATTAATAAAAATGTATATAAATTATGAGTTCAAGTTAAAACATTGCGTTTCGAAAAGATGTTAAAGCGGGTTCAATTCGTTTTTTAGAAAAGAATTGTAAGTCGCCTCCAGGCAAGTCGTTTATCGTGACATCCGCCCGCGGCCGAGGTACATTTAAAAAGATTTCTCCGCGTTTTCTGATTGCTGGCGGGTAAAATTGTAAGAATTGCTACATGTTAGAACCATTTTAAAACCATTGACAGGATTTCGCATTGCTACCCATAAATATACAAGTAAAAATTTTAATTTTATTTACTTCCGTTTGGACAGTTTTCAACATGCGGATTTAGAAGTTTCGTTATGAATTTAAAAAAAAAATGTGTATGACATTTAAATTTAGGTTTGACGTAAGATGAAATTGATGTGATGTTGTGACTGAAGAGTTGTATAGTCTCTTAATACCCAGTTGTGGAACCAATATCAAGGGTTATTTTAGGACCGTAAATTTAAAAAAAAAAACAATTAAATTCTCCAACATGAATTCTTTGATTTATTGAATTTTAATTAAGGAGTGAAATACTGTCGGCTTCTGTATTTCCGACCCGATATAAGCAAAAACTTCTCAAAGCAAGGATGAACAGGCTTTTATAGGCAACAGTGGTCCATATTATCACGCATCTGCGCGCACCAAGAGGTGGAACAGCCGCCCAACTCTAGCGTATTATAAAACGTCACGCCCGTATTTTCCCCAGGAGTATGCAAAGTTGTGTAGAACTACCAACGTTCACCGCTTATGTGATAAGCTTTTAAAGCCCACAACGGAATACCCTGTCATATAACAAAAACACTGTTCTGTTCACGCATATAACGAAACATAATGGCTTTTTGTCACTATCGTAATCAATTATTAAAAATCCAGAAGCATATAAAGTAGCTTCTATTGACAAATCTAATGCGATTAATGAACGCATTGAAATCTGAATAATTCGACGCATAAAACGTGGTCGGTAAGTATAGAAATATTTGACACTTGGTGCTCTCTGCCTACCCCGTAATTGACTTGGCGGAATGAAATGATAACAGACGTGTAACGACGTAACCAATGTATGTCGACACATTAGAAATTCTTCTGAGACTTGTGTTGTAGGTATATTCATCGATCATCGAAAATTTTCGTACATTATCATAACGGTGAAAACAGTAACGGAAATCTCTTTGAAATGAATTTTAATGGGAATGAATTACTTCAAGTCCCCACTTTCTTTGGGTAGATATTATTCGGGTAAATTTATGCTATGATAGGTAGGAAAACAAGCATGGTTCGCCCGAGGCGGATGGTACTTACCGATATGCTCATTTCTACCGCAAAGGAACTGTCCCTTAGCGACTTGAAGATGTACACAGAAATGATATAAAAATTTTTTTCTAACAACAGCAACAAACAAACATGACTATTTAACGACGTCGTATTTCGAAACGATACAAGTACGTAGCTATTATATTTTGCTGTGGGATACAAAATATTTACTTATCAGTCGCTCCAGGCATCTTTTTGTAAACATTGGTTCTTCCGCGTGGTTTATATTTATGAAGTAATATTGACGCAAGAGCACAATTTTAAATATTCAAGATAGAAGCTTCGAGATGTTTTTTAATATCCATACAATGTTAGGTTTTCATCAACATTGATCTCTAGGGAGAAAAGGCTTTGGGTCATTGATGATAAGGCACAGTTTACTTTAGGGTACTCTGCAACAATGTTTCCTACGAGATATCAATATTTTAAATCAAACTCAGAGTTATACTTTAAAAAAAATATGAACTTAAATAAAACAATCAACCGCATTCAAGCAATACGAATTCATTTAAGATGTTTACAGAGGTGTTAGTTAGCTCTTGGAATTTTAACACTTCTAATATAAAAAGTTCCAGAATACCTGAGTACCGCCTCTTTGAAAATGGAACGTGGAGCGTATAATTCAACGACTATTGTTTTAATCATGCAGCTGATGTAAATTAGTCTTCTTAGTGCTTGGTTCATAGTACATTAACATGTAGATAGATACCTTAGGAAACAAGCAGACCAAAGGTCATGTTCAATACTCCTATTGTCTATGAATAGTCGTAACAGCAGAAGTCTAATTACCAACACTAATGGATAACCTTTGTTGGCACCCACAGTAAAAAAAAACCACGTGAGAGGAACACTACGACACTTTGATTCTCTCTCGTGATCACCGACTGTGCCATCAAATTGATAATTGAGTATCTTTTAGGACTTCATAAATATCGCTCCCGGAGGAGTAAAACTTTAGAACTTCGCCTGATAAAAGGCATTTAATATACGTCCACATCAAGAATGCAAATAGGTATCTCGTGTTCGCGTCGTTTACATCGTACCGCGAATACATAATTTAATATTCTTCATCTTAGCCCACACTCTCTCTACTGTCGTTCATAGGTTTTATTCTAAAGACGCAGTTTCATGCCCATTTACAATTCACATTTTGCCCATGTTCGAACGTAACCTAACGAGTGGCTTAAATGAATTGATAAAGATGTTACATATCGATGTCACGTGGGTTTTATGTTGCTACTGCAAGAATTTTACACTAAGTTTGTAGAAAAATCCATATTAAATAGAAAATTATGTTCCTCGTTGTTTAAAAGTACGTAAAAGGTAACATCACGCCTGTATTCCCCGAATAGGAAGGTTGAGAAATGTAGTACACTCTCGCGTTTTACCAGTTACGATATATCACCCATTGGGGAATAGGTGATGAGCCTAGTGCCATACACCGGGCACGCATCCAGACTCCGAGTCACAACTAAAGAAATCGAGTTGAAAAAAATAACACGAAAGTTGATTAACATTCGCACTTTCTATCACTCGATTAACAAGGCATTTGAAAAAACTGTATAGTTTTTAAATTATTTACGAGTACAAAAACATACGCCATTCTGTCTCGGCGCTGTTTGTGTATTTATCGTATAAACTGTACTTCAATTTCTATTTCAATTCCATTATGTGGATTTAATTTATTTATGACAAGAGACAAAAACGTTCAGTTCCAACGTTGCACGTGTTGTATGTTTCATCTTTTTCGCATTTAACAAAGTACGATGAAAACCAAATATTTCATTATAGAACTTCTCTATTCATTTAATATATAATTTTATTATTAAATTTTGAAAGTTTCGTTGAAAATTTCAATTGTAATTATTCATCGCACGAAATTACATATACCTAGTGATCTTGGACAATGTGGTCGGTATGTAGGTAAAAGAGACAGCCATGTCTAACATAAATACGAGTATATCTTAGTTATAAATAGAAGATGTAAGAATATCTTCTTTATCTTTCTTCCTTATTGTTATTATTCTACTTATATTTTACACTTCATAAAGTTTCCTAGTACTCGGTGAAAATTATGGGTTCCCACTGAGCTCAGGTTGAACGAAGCTCTTGTATATTATATTATACTATATGGAAATATAATTTATCATTGGATATAGATGTCCGCAAACCTAATATCCATTTCATATGACACGCAAGCTGACTAGACATTACATATCCTAGAGCTGACGTACACCAGTGAATTTCACTAGTTGGATTTCGATTAAAAGTCTATTGCAAATTTAAATCATATTACATTTCAGAAAGGTTCATAATCACTCATACGCAACACATGTTTCGGACTGCACATAATTTAATTTTAGTACCCTAAAAAAATTGTTCATAAACATACAACTTTATATTCATGGTTCTTCACGTGATTTCACTGTGACGTAGGTGTTAAAACAGTCTAGATAGTAGAATAACATGTTTCAATTATTTAGATTTGTCTCCCACTCCGGGAGTCTTGGGTTCAAATTTTGGAATGTATTTAATTAGCCTGGCGTCCTTCCTCGTTTAATTAGGGTCACTGGCTGTTTCATGAATCCAGTAGTTGCAAGCCCAATTGTTGAGGTCAGGTCCTGGAGGTCAAGTGAGAGTCTAGGTTCAATCCGCGGGGCATAAAAGACATTGGGTTTTTATAACTTGAAAATTGTACTTGATATAGAGCGAAAGGTTCATTCCATATTACATGATACATTTCTCATAACTAAGGAGAAGTGGAATTTACCCTCGAACTTCGCTTCGAGGTAATAGCAGGCGTGATGTTACATTGTTTAGTTAGTTTATATGAATTACCTCACCGTTTAACTCATTACCATCATGAATTACCTCACTCATTGTTTATATGAATTACCACACCGTTCATTTCGTTTGACGGCCGCGTTGGTGGTTTTGATTCACAGCGTGACTGTTGATCGATAGGTCGTGTGTTTAAAGCCCTGGGAGTCTGGAAATGTGCCCAGTGTATGGCAATAGACTCACCACCTATTCCATTCTTCTTCCCTACCTTACCCCAGGGTTACAGAAATGACTACATTTTTACCAAAGTTTGTGGCAAATCGGAACCCCTGTTATGTTAAGTTCAACTTAAATGTCAGTAGGTTTAACTCGCAGGTTTGTGTACCCGAACTGAACGTTGGATCCCGCGTCTCCCTCCGCCAATGATTTGACAGTTAGGACATTGACAGTCAGTCGGTCCACCGCTCGCAAGACGAAAGAGTAGCAAAAATAGTTATGTAGCTAAATTAGTTATAATAGTCATTTGTTCTCGTAACTAACATTCGTAAATCCTTGTGTTGATCAGACTAAAACGAGTATCATTAACTAAAACACATAACGCTACACTGAAACTTAAAATAATCTATTCCCTAAAATCGCGCAATCTGATCGTATCGAACACCGCTTTCAATTCGAAAAATCCTGCGTATTTCCTCGAAGTCGTTGCTGATCGAATTATGCCATTCGCAATCTACTTGGTTAAGCAGTGTTTCCGACTCGAGTAACAATGTATATACAACTCTGCCCATAGCTATAAATCGTACACGTAAAGACCGTGACGTAACCGTAACTAAGCCACGTTAACGTAAATAACACGCGTGATAGTGGGTCGAGCGCCAAGCACAGCCCGCCTCAGAACAATGTACCTTCATATACAACAGTAATAAAATTCCCGATGGTATTTATATATTTAAAAAATAAACCGTTCATTTTATGCTGTCTGTACTTCACCTTTAACATGACTTTGAGCAGGTACTTTTTTGATGTCTGTGCTTCGCCTCTCACTTTACCGTCATATACAACAGTACCTAATAAATATCTTCATTAGTATATTTTATTAAATATATAAAATTGAAGATAATATACTGTTTGAATTTTATCGGTGTTTATATGTATTAATTATGGTATCCATATTTCAGGTTTGACTTTTATTTTTGTTTATGTATCCTTAATTGCTGTTAACAAAGAATGGCCGCAATGCCAAGTCGCGATGGCCCCTCTCTACGAAAGTGATGATGGAAATTCGACTTAGAAGAAATAGTGCCTTATTCGGTTTAACTATGATTATTATTTGTCATTTAAATAATATTAGCAACTCACGCGAAACCACAACGTCCCAAAAGATTATAATATGTTTTATTGTAATGTAATTGTAAATGTAATGATTTGTAATTGTAACTGTAATAATAATGCTAAATTGTTAGCCTTTTTGAACCCAAACTAACAAACCGCGCTAACTTCTAGAAATACAAACCATCCCTTTTTGAGTTTAAACCCGTGTCCTACAGTGAATGACAAGATTGATGATGATGATGATGATGATAATGGTAATTACTGATAAAGTTACGTTTGAACCGCTATAGTATGTGCCATATGTTCCCCATTCAAAACCACAATTAATGTAGAAAAACATTGCAGACTCAGTCGGCAATTTAACGAATTCAATAGCAAACTGTTCGTGCGCTTTTAATTTTCTCTCTGATTCGAAAAATATTCAAAGATTTAACTCTCTTAAAGTAATTATCACACTGGAATTTACTACAAACCTCGTTATCTCTGGTTCGCCTTCTTAGATTTTTTTTCCGGTTCAAAGTGTGTTTTTCAGTTTATTCATTTCAGTGAGTTTTACTCTTTATTTAGTTCTATACGCAATAAACTGGCTGCCTCGTTGGTCGAGTGGCTACAGGCGCGACTGCTGAACGAGAGGTTCTGGGTTCAAATCCCAATTCGAGTACTATTTATTGGATTTTTCTAACTTTCTAAATGACGGCCTCGTTGGTCGTGTTCGTGGAAAACGCGACTGCCGATCGGGAAGTACTAAGTTTAAATCCCGGGTCGGGCACTACTACATTTTCTAATTTAGATTTTCTAGTTATGGCTCGGAGTCTGGATATGTGCCCGGTGTATGGGAATAAAGTCACCACCTATTATTACACAATGGGACTTAAACGTAACTGGTGAAACGTGGGAGTGTTCTACATTCCTCTGCCTACCTCTTCGAGGATTACAGGCGTGATGTTACGTATTTAATTTTTTAAATCACGTCTTTTCGCCTAAATCCTGAAATGGAAAACAATGTATGAAGGAAACCAGCTACTGTGCGATTGAATAACAGTTGTAAGATTGGCTGCTACGATAGATTTCGAGGATTTATTGAAGTGTAACATCACACCCGTAATTCCCGAAGAGGTCGGTAGAGGAGTGTAGTATACTCCCACGTTTCACCTATTACGTTACCGTCCCACTATAGAATAGGTGGTGAGTATATTGCCATACACCGGACAGAATCCAGACTCGGAGTCACTATTAAAAATCTAAGTTAAAAACATCCCATAGTGACCGCCCCGATATTTCAACCCAGGACCTCTCGTCCGGCAGTCGCACTTGCAATCAACACGACCAACGAGGCAGTTCCGAAGATTTGTTAGTTAAAGAATTAAAGCTTACTTTACCTGTCAAAACGAACATTTTGGAAATAAGAGTTCCACCGCACATGTACATGTTGCTGAATTTGATAAGCTGGTATATAGCAGCGTGCCAAGGCCAGTCTCCCGGCTTGGACGGTAAGCCGTGGTATATGAGCTCGGTGTAATCAACCTTCCGTATACCACATTTATCTGTCTGGTAATCTATCAGATATTTGTCCAGGTACCCCTGAAATTCACCAAGCAATTTGATATGGACAAGCATTTGGATTGTAATCATGTTTCTTTATGTAAAGAGGTGCTCGCAGCCTCCCACAGACATCTATGACCGATCTCGACTAGAACTAACGAACCCTAAAACCATCAAATTGTATTACAATAGTGAAATAAAATTATTAAATGCTCTTCACATTTAAATCACTTTAATGACGTAACATTAGTCTCGAATAAATTTAATACAAAAATTGTAACATTAAATACAAATTTCAAATGTAGGTACTTAATGTAATTGTTGAAGCATAAGCTACGAATTTCAAATTAATATGCTTTGAGTAAAATAAAATTGGTGCAAATTGGCAAATGTTAATATTGTACTCATACCTAACAATTATGTGCTTATTACAAAGTATTAACATTATTATACTACACTTTGATCTTAACCAAAAGACCGATCTAACATTCCAAAGATCCCGTGCCTTCGGAGATTACACGCGTGATATTACATACGTTAAAATCATATTATACTAACCACAGATGTCTTTTAATGTAAATATAACTAAGTGTAGCAATTCATTATCATCATCAGCCTTTAGAGGTCCACTACTGAACATATACCTGCCCTAATCGGCGCCATTCCACCCACTCCTGAGCCTTCTGACTCCAGCAGTACCTAGCTGTCTCCTTCAGGTCGTCAGACCATCTGGTAGGAGATGCGGCCGCCCCTCGGTGACCTTTTCCCCATCGGTTGTGGTAGTATAGCAATGATGACTGTTATTCGTTAACGCTGTAGTGTGAAAAGAAACGATATAGCATATTTACGTCTACACAATATTGCTCAATCACTTACCAGTCGCGGTTGGGGGCACTCCTCGCGACCGTTCACCTTGATGCTTTTCAAATAAGGCATCGTACCAACAGCCGGGCCCTTGACGGTAAATTTGATATGAAACACGATAGCGTTTGTGTCGCTGGTGTCACAGTTGATCAATGTAGACGTTTCGTATCCTGTAGACTCTGTGACGCATTGTACGACGTCGTTTGTCTGAAATAGCAGAATAGTGCGTTTGTAAAACAAAATTGTGTGAAGTCTGCCAACGCGCAATTGGCAATCCAACAGTGGAACGATAAAAAGGACGAAAAAATATGTAATGAAATAAAATGCCACTCGTTAAAAAATCGTGAGAAAACGTCGCGAGGTTTCATGCACGGCTTAAAAATTCTAAATTTTCTTTGAACCATCTAGGTTCTACCAAGCCACATTTGTGTAGCCCGGCCGAATAGTCTTATTCTTGCTTAGTATGATGAATGAAAAGCTACGCAAAATAAATGATAAAACTGTCGGTGATCGTGATTATGGTTGCTTCGTTAGTCGTGTTGGTTGCAAGTGCGACTGCCAATCGGGAGGTCCTGGGTTCAATTCCCTGATTGGGCTCTACTAAATTTTTCAGATTTAGATTTTCTAGTAGAGGGTCGGAGTCTAGATATTTGCCCGGTGTATAGCAAAAGGCTCACCATCTATTCCGTAGTTGGACGTAAACGTAACTGGTGAAACGTGGGAGTATACACTCTTTGGGGCTTACAGGCGTGATGTTACGGTTAAAGGTAAGACGTAAGATATGTACTATTGACTATGTAAAATTTTGGCGGAATCAAACTCTAGAACTATAGGCTTGACTGATTAACCATTCTAACTGCTAATGTTACCGAATGATTGGGTGAAAGTTTTTTAATTTAACAGTAACAAGTAAAAAAGAAATAACATTCAAGTGAATTGCGATCACTAGTATGATATTAAAGTTTGTAGTATTACAAGCACTACCCAATTTCTAAATTTCCGTACAAGATCTAATAATCGAAGAGATGTAAATATATGTAAAGAGATGTAAAGATGTAGATATATGTACATGATTGAAAAAAAAGCTAAATGAGCAGCTTTATCACTATACATTAGAATCTAGAACTACTAAATACTAGAACCTTACCAGCAGAACTTTTGCCTCCGAATCGAAGTCGATTTGGATCGACATTTGCGCCGGAGTCGGTTGCGTAGGCACTAAGATCACCATGTGTGCTGAATATCGATTATCTCTACCAATAGGCTGGTTAGTTTTATAAGTAGTTATTACTCGTCGAGATCCAATACAGGGATATGTCATAATTTCGCGAGCGCAAACCATTTCGCTGCTCACAACAACTATTAACAGCACTAGTAATATAGAATTCATTGTTAGCGTTTTTCTTTTATTTATTATAACTATATTCTGCCTTTAAACACACATTTTAATTCGCACTAAACAAACGCGAAACCTTACAATGTCCATCTGATAACTATAGCTGTTAATATTTTCGAACTCGCGAAGCTCCGCGTGATAACGTATAATGTTTATTATACATACATATACGAACATATTCGATATCACATTTCAGGGTTAATGCCCACTGTGGATCCGGGACAGAATGACGTGTAATTCTTCGAAACGTCGAATTATGTAATTTACTAACACCACTATACAAATCCCAATTGTTTTTTAACATCGTCTAATTTTTTAACGCCTACACGACACATGTACGAGTATGCCCATACGTCTTAGTAGACACCCATCTAGGTGGTCCATCCATCTATCTATCTATCATCTATCATCCATCCATCGTTACTGCATTGTGACTGTCCGCGCTGCTTTGTTGCCTGGCGTCTCAAAACCTTCGTCTTTCATTTGTTCCTGAGCAGGACTTCGCCAGGGACTACCGCAGTCTGTCAGTGAAACAAATTAGTTCATAGCTCCGAAATACAGGTTTCCAAAATCTTCGTGAATTTTTTCATCTCTCGTCACCCACACATTAGTTGAAGCTTATCGCGGCAGAGGCTTGTCCCGGCCCTGACATTTGTACTTCCGGCTGTCAAGTTCCACCATGAAATAGGTGGTGAGCCTGTTGCCATACGCTGGGCACATTACCAGACTACGAGCCTCTACTAGAAATTAGAAAGATCTGATAGTGCCCGACCCGGGATTTAAATACAAGACCTACTGATCAGCAGTCGCGCTTGCAAGCAACACGACCAATGAAGCAGTTGGGTAAGCAGTTTTACAGCAATAGTGTGCATTGACCCCAATGGGTATACAAAAGGTTATCAATCGGTTAGGAGACGTAACGACGGTCGAATGTCATTGGTCATGTTCTGCTTTTTACCTCAGAACCGACATATGTACAATATAATTTTAGAATTGTTAGATTACCCCGACGATGACATCAGTAAAAAAATTTGGGGAAAACCTCAGCAGCCTCCCAACTATAAACACAAGATAAATACACGTCAATCCCACGGCCCACTGTTAATGGAACATTCAGAACGTGGGTTCCAACCGGGTACTGAATTTGACTCCTTTCCTCCCCTACACTCACCTAATTTAATCAGTTGTTTGTAAAAAACTCGGTGAAGCTTTGATGAGCGCTAAAGTAAACAATATATATGTACAATTTCGTAACATCACGCCTGTAATCCCCGAAGAGGTAGGCAGAGGAATGTAGAACTTTCCCACGTTTCACCAGTTACGTTT
>DWDU01004344.1:0-10833 GCA_018245575.1 Jemadia suekentonmiller | reverse complement strand
GCGAAATTCGACCGTTATTTATTGACTTCTAAGTTTCAATGTTACTTACACTGTAAGTCAATTTTAAAGGCCAGCCAGGACTTGGCCAATGTGGAAGACTATGGACTTATCTTTCTTACTCTGAAAAGATTCCTGTATCCAGCAGTACAACGATAAAATGTTTGAAAAAATATCTACTATGTACTGTTTACTGAGGCCAGAGTATTATGAGTTTGACATTGAAATTATCGACGTAAACAGTGAATGCTTTATTTAATGTATTTGTAACAAATTCATATAGAAGCTTTATCTCGATGCCCTTCTTGTCTATATAAGCTTTGACTGTGCCAAATCTCTTACTCATAAGTGCGCGTTAATTCTTAAAGATGATGCATAATTTTCTCATCGTATTATTATATACAAGTAGACATATAAAAATGGAACTGTATTTTTTATTGCATAAAAAAGTACGAGCTTTCTATCTTTGAGTGTTAACTTGTCTCGGTTGTTTTTCAATTAACCGGTCCATTTAATATGTGGTTAGATAATTCACTTGCATAGTTACCTCTCCAATCATATTGCTACGACATTAGCCAGTGATCGCATCATATTAATCATGTAATTGAGTTTGCGGAAGACCTTATGTTAATACAACGCCTGATCACTAATTAAAATTGTTCATTATCTATCGTTTTTAATGTAAGTTATATACAAATGAAAAGCAATTGAAGTTTTCCAATTAAAAGTTTTAACGAAAGTAGACGCTGATAAAAATGGGGAAGCCAGAAATAGAAAACAAAAAGAGATCTGGGGCATGAGTAATGAGCAAGCAGTAACCATCTCGCACTGGGCTAGGTACTGCACCACTCATCATACAAGAGGCTTTTTCTGAATTTGGGTCAGCGCAAAAAACTTTAAAGCAGAATATGCTTTTAATTTTACCTACGGAGATTTTTGTACGTTACCGAGTTTCATTTTAAAATATGAAGTAGGTTAGTTGAAATGAATCACAGCCTAGATTGAAATACATACTGCAATATATGTATTATTTATTTCCTATCTGTCTGTGGAAATCACTCCAATGTTGTAGACATTATATTTATTAAATTTCACAGTTTCGTGTCCGATTTCAACGTGCACAATGCGCTCTATAAAACAAATGTTTATGTTACATCATTGCTTATCAGTTATCAGTATTTGTTGTACTTAACAAACTAAAAATAGACACAGAGACCATCAAAAAAATGAATCATCACATTTTTTTTATTAGCTGGATCCTGGCCCACACAGTTTCATATCTAATCCCGGGCGGTGCTCGCAGCGCTACAGATACACCCAGAAACAAGTTCACAAGCACTCAGGCATGACAGATAACAAAATCCATCAACACAGGTCTGCTCAGCGGAAAATTAAATGACGAAATAATTGGACAGCGTATGCAAACAGCTTTGAATAATGTATGAAAGATGATAAAGATGGGTGTATATGGTCACTGAGGCCTGTTCTACGCTTTTTAAACGACTCCTTGTTGTTCCACTGCTGGACATGTCTCCTTCAGAATGAGATGGTTAAGTTCATAGTCTGCCACCCTGACCAAATGCGGGTTGGCAGGCTTCACACGTAACATCATTATCATCGTAACATCACTCCTGTAATCCCCGAAGGGGTAGTCAGAGGATTGTAGAACATTCCCACGTTTCACCAGCTGCGTTTACGTCCCATTATGGAATAGGTAGTGAGCCTTTTGCCATGCATCGGGCACGTCTCCAGACTCCGAGCCAATACTAGAAAATCTAAATTAGAAAATTTTAGTAGTGCCCAACCCGGGAATCGAACCCATGTCCTCCCGATCGGCATTCGCACTTGCAATCAACACGACCAACGAGTCAGTGTAGAGGCGGGTTAGCAACTTCTCACGCCATAGAAGACCTTTTTTTAAACTTTTTTGTGATGTTTTTTTTCTTTAGGCTTAGTAGTAGGCACTTAAATATTCTTACGATGCTTCCACAATCAACATGCACGTTAAAATAGATATAACGACAGTAATTTGACAGAAAATATAATGATCTTTTTGTGGAATGTTGCGCAAAAACCGTATCCGGCGGCGGCACCTGGAGCCATGGTAGCATCGCTACACAATAGATTGTATACTAAAAATATTGCTTCAAACTTATAAAACGTATTTCGAGCTCTCCGAAATTAACGTGCATGTTTGAGGGCTGTAATGAAAGTAGAGGAAGTTCGGCAAGTTTATAAGGATAGAGATATTTGACACTCTCTACTTACCCCGGGAAGGACCTGGCGTATTGTATAATAACAAGAATAATTCAAGGTGTCCGCCAAAATTACCCATTTTCTTTGCAAAAAAAAATTATGCGTAATGTAATTAGATTAGAGCAATATTATGATATAATTATGTACTTATCGTTCGGAATATGTAGCAATGCCAATGGTACCCAACAGCCAAGCTTCATTACACAAAGATAACAATTACAAATGTTTCCAATACATTGTCACAGATAAAGTTTTCATTTCACGAGAATCAATTTTTAACGCTTATCGCTCATAATGATACGTTTTTGTATAACTTGTATATGACATAACGCTATCCAATGAAGTAATGTGAGCGCTATATCTTATCTAAGGAGGGATATTGCTGGCGCACAAAAACCCCTCACAACACGTTCTTACTGCACTCATATCACACCGATACTCAATCTCGAGAAAATGTTCAGCTTGAGTTAATTGTCTACATTAAACATTCTAAATAGACTGGCAATTGATTCTTCCGTCGCTGATGTTGATAGTGATGCTGACTGTTGACCCAGGGTCGTGGGTTCGCTTTCCAATTACCTCCTGGAACTAACAATGATATGATGAGCACTAATCTTTGTTTTATGTCTGGATGTAAAATGTACCTACAAAAGATGTATAAGTAATACCACTAAACATTCCAATATATCCCAATATATTAAAAAGGAAGTCTTATAAAGTTGTCTAAATAAAAAAATAAGTGTAATAATTCCATATCGAACTTTCCGTAAAATAATATGTTATTCTTCCCTTAAATCGTGATATCTTATGTAAAGAAAACTGTAATAGTTACATCTTCGATGACACGTGACGACACCTGGCTAATGTTGGTCATGGCCAGCCTCATCGTGTATTTGAACGTTTTTTTAATAACAGCAACACTAACAATACGAATGGCTACAGAAAATTCAGGGAGTCCATGAAAAGGAATCTCATATAAGTCCGAAACTAATCGCGCCGTCCCGAAAAACAGACGTGAGTTGAGCTAATATATATATAATCACACGTTTAACAGTAAAATAAGCATGGAAAGGTTGAGTACAGCTGTATCGCTTCGTATTATGTTGCATGTGTATCAAGTATCGTGTGTGAGCGGTAGGTAGATATTAACAACTTAGTTTTAGCAATTATAGGCTGCACGCTCTGGGCTCCATAGTACGATATTATTTAAGTGCTTCGTCAACAGGCATAATAACAGTCATGTCAGTCAGCGCAGGTGTCTCTTGGTCAGATGTGATGTGATAATTTGATGACTTCACCTTCAAAGAATTACACACTACAGATCGCAGTAAGAAAACATCAACATTGTTGATCTTATATTATGTAAACAAGTTATTTAATTATGTAAATGTGTACGCATAATCAATATAGTCATTATCCTCTGAATTAGTAGTGAACAGCTTACTTATGTTTAATCTTCTTCATAGCTCATAAGAATCGTATAGAGGTATCAATAAGTGATAGCCTAGTGATTTGAAACGATAAAATGGTCGATAAAAAAACCAAACAGAATTGTATATACAAATTTACGGAGGATTGCGAAATCGAAAAAGACGTTTATTTATATAGTTCTTATTTAATTCACAATTTCATCTTGTAGGTACTATTTACCTAAGGGAAATAGCAAACGAAGACGTAGAAGACATTTTTTTACTGTTTGTCAATCTTACTGTTTAACAATTATAAAAATAATACAAGCTCTGTTGTTTAACAGCGAACATAGCCGCAGAGATGGTTGTGGTGCAAGGTGGTCTTATTTAGAAACAGAAAACAAACATTTCCAATGTTCATGTCTTCCGCGCTTCACTTTATACGGCATAGACTTTAATACTACGTGTTTATTTGACGGGCACGTTTCTTTTCAGATGCTTTGCATAAGTATCTACGTACACTTTTTTCCCAACACGAATATTAATAAAAATCTTGTTATATCGAATTGATCTGTGTTCTTGTTTCTTAAGATTTCTATTAGTTTGCAAATGATAATACAATGTTATAGCAATTTTAATTATTATTATACTATCACGCCAGATCCCTTACGGCGTAAGCAAGGTGCTAAATATCTCTATTGGTTCGGACCTAACGTGCCTTTGAACATAGAAAAATAGAAGGTTATTGTTTATACATGAAACGGCAGCCAGGCGCTTATGTCGCTTAATGTCACGCTGTACGGGGTCATTGTTACCTACAGAAGCCAACAGATTTGCAGCCAGCTCTACTAGCGTGCTGCTGGCGCTGCTCATGAACGTCGCACGTGTCGGTGCACAGCATCACAGCATCACACCGGTCACGTTCGGGATGTTTATGTAAATGTAATATGCAATAATCGAGACGACCTTGGACCCAATGATGACTCACGTATACCAGCAATTGATTATTGTTTTAATACTAGCTTAGGACAATCTTATTTACTTTGAATACATGTTTTGTTCAGTCTTTAGAAAAAAAATTGATTTAGGTCTAGATTATTGTTATTATTTTACACAACTTGTACTTTTTTTCGTACCACGTAAAGCAAAAAATTAAAAATTTATTTGTTACAATCTATAATAGTTTTTGAATGTCTCATGGAATATGGTGATTAGGGCCCAGCCATTGAGTAGTGCCATCGGGAGCCTCGCCCATGCTCGGTCTACTGGATCGTATTATTGTGTACTTACTTGCTTATTGTTATTAATAGATATATTCGCTTAGGAAAGTATCGCCACGACGTTGGGTGAGCATGAAACACTAGCTCTACCGCAAAAACAGCTCTACACTTCAAGCTTTCTAAATTGTAGAGATAGTAACACATCTGTGACAAGCTTCAGTCAGTAATTCAATACTGTTTCAGGGTTTGTCATAGACGTTAATAAACTCCAGAGGAATAGAAAATGATAAACATTGGAGGGTATTCGGAAATAACACGACTTTATGTTCCGCAGTTTAGAGAAGTTTAAGCTACAAGAATATAAGATGTTTTTAATAATAATACCGTATAGTTAGCAAACAAACATTACTAACAGAACGTTGATAATATAACGATGTACTGTTCATGTGTCATGTCACATGATCAGTGCGCGGCCGGACGGGCGGCGACGCGCGGCAGACGCTCACTGGGATTGTACGTAAACACAAACACCATTAAAAATTATACATGTATAGATAATTGTTGCATCATGTATTCTGGCAAAACAAAAAAACAATATAGCTGATCTGTGGGCAGTACAGGCGTTTATATATAGCCAATACATAGTAGATAAATATTTCGACTTCAATATTTTTTGTTATGCTAATAATCTTGTATTCTGTGGGATGGTGGTATGCAAGTGACTAACTAACTGCCTAACTCTTCGAGGAAATACAAGCGTGCTGTTGTGTTATGTATCCTGTACTCTGGATGTAAATCATCATCATCCTAAGTCCATTGCTGGACACAGGCCTCCCTTGAGGGATTTTCCTCATATTCTCCACGCAGAAATGCGGGTTGCTGCTGCTTCGTTGCTGCTGGTCGGCGGCCAGAATATTCCGCTGTGCGTAGACAGGCCATGCCGTACCGCGATCTGGCAGCGCCGAAATGTAAGTAACTTAAATTAAACCTTTCCTTCGATAATTCCCAGCGGAATATTGAGATAATTATTGCATTAAGCCGTTGCCAAATGAAGATTTCTTTCTCTCTTACATTACGGTAGTATCAACAATAGCAAAAATATTGTTGAATAAGGCCCTTTTCGCATTCGATAATTTTCAACGACGCCAAACGCAATCGAGCCGCGGGGTTCACCTTCAAATGTCACACACTGCAGTCAAATGGATCCATGATGCGTGAAGCCACATGTGACGCGATGATCCGTCCGCGGCGGAGGCGGCACGGACAGTGATGGGACGTTGTGCTGACTGTGCCCACGTGGCAGACCTGTTGCCGGAACTAGGTACAAATAAAATACTAATTACCGTTGTACACATTTACTTAATTAATGTTAAAATATTTAATTAGTCTTAAAACTTGTTAAATAACTTAAACGTCATCGCAGTCGAATTTCATCTGTACAATAAGTAGATATCATTATTATTATTATGTCCTAATATCTCTACTTTTCGAGGTATCCTTGTCGGGGCGCAATAAGAATGCATTCCTCGACACCGACACGACACCGCGCCGGGTGTCGTGAGACGCGACTAAGCCCGGCGCCGGCAACTCGTGGTATGTCTATGGCACGGTCTGCCTAGACACTGCTACATGCCCTGGTAGCCTGTGGGCAGAAGCGTAGGCGGCGCGAGAGATCCCCAATAGAACACAGAGTATCAAATACTTAAAGACCCATTCATCGCTCAAAAAGTAGCGTGTTATTTAGCTCATGTTTACTCTCGCGCGGGATACATCTGTTACACAACGTCGAGGTCACTACAGCCTCAGGTCACTGTTCGTCACAAATTATCGGGAACATTAACTTAGGGGAACTTAGGGGCTGCAAGTCATCCTAAAAACTTCTTGTAGGTGGATTTTAAAGGTTCTGTCAAGACAAGTGTTGTATTATGTTAGTTGTTCAATCAATGACACATGATGAAAACTTTTTGTTAATAACATTACCGTAGAGATTTAAACTGCGGTTGATACTTTTTTGTCCTGCGAATAGAATGTTATATATAACATACGTTTTAGAATATATGCAAAATTAATTAGCGTATAATTGTAAAAATACGGTATGTTATTACAATAACGTTACTAAGTTACTGAATATTTAAAATTATTCACTAATACGGTATAATACTTGCGCAACTTCACGTGACGCGCCAAACGAATTGAAAATAGCCAACACATCTATAACTAGCAGAAGTTAACTAAACACCTTGCCACGATGACGTAATAGCGAGGTACTGGGGCATCGAAGGAGAGAGCGGTAGGCATTGGTCGGCGGCGTAGGATGGTGGTGATGATGGGAGAGGAAGACCATTCCTCGCAAGGACGAATTTGATTTCTGCGTGTTGTGTGCACAGGACATGACGTTACATTGTGTGGTACATTAAAAAGATAAATATTAGAATACCTTCATTCTTTATCATCATACAATAAAACGGAATTTTCTGCTCTCATCGCATTATTTTGTCACACAAAAGACATTCCAATGCTCGCTGTACCGTTGATCTTGCCACTGTCGTGTCCGCGCAAAAAGCACGTATTTCAGTTATTTTGTATTAACAAATGATGCTTTATTTGCCACACTACAGAAAAGTATATATTGTTTGACAAGTAGAAATATGCAGTAACCTATTTACAAGATAACGTTATAACATCACGCCTGCATTTTCGGAAATTATAGGCAGAGGAGTACACTCCAACGATACACCAGTTATGCTATACGTCCCATTGGACAGAAATCTACACTCCGGGCCACTGCTAGGAATTCCGAGTTAGAAATACCCAATAATAACTTGCGCGGCCCGAATTTCGAACCCAGAACTTCTTGATCAGCAGTCGCCATTGCAAAAACTCGACCAACAAGCCTATGAATTTATCAAAGGAAGATAATCATATTTGTCGGAGCAAACGCATATTATTTTATTCCGTCTTTTAAAAATAAGATCAGATCAGCTATATAATGTAAAACGATACAATGCTGAAGCAATTAATTGCTAGACTGGCACGAATACTGGGTAACCCTGGGAGAGCCGTCCGCTCTACAGAACAGAATCACAATTCACTTTCTTACAATTGACTTGTTCGCAGGTCGCCGATAGCAGCGGTCGCGTCTCGTGAACGGTTGAATGTTTTAAACGTCTATACACTATTCCAATTTCATAACGGTACTCGTATTTCTCGTATTTAGGGTTAGTCTATTACAATTTTACGACGGTATTTGATATCTGTTCACTGTCTTTACATTTTTAGAAACAGTTTTCAACTAATGGTACGTAAGGATTGAGTTTATTATGTATCTGGAATAAAATACGATTTGTGATGAATAGATGGAAATTGTACATTTTTGACAAAAAATTATATACTGCTTCGTTGAGTCGATGACTGATCGTGAATGATCAGCCATCGTGGTGTAAGGATTAGTGGCAAAATTATGAAAAACTAAATGTATAAAACAATATACATGTTAATAGACTCGCGATGGGACCTACACGTATCTCGTGAAACGTGCGATAGTACGTACCACACTCAGCTGTCTACCACTTCGGGGATTACAGGCGAAATCTTATGTTTTTATATATTAACATGTTTATTAGGTGTATAGCCACCATAACACAGGCCCAGTTCGAGTCTAGTCTACGATCAAATGACAGGGTGCTGAGATTTCAAACATACAACACAACTGTCATACAATACGTGTGTTTATAATAAGCTCGATGTACAATACACGCACGCACACACGCACGCACGCACGCACGCACGCACGCACGCACACACGCACGCACGCACGCACGCACACACGCAGGCACACTTCCGTATCGCCCACGTGTCAGATCCAGATCGTACATACATAAAAGGCGCGGAATACAAAATATCTATTGCAAAGAAAAGTTCAATGTAATAACCTTCGAAGCGCTCGCAGTGAGCGATTTAAAACTGATTCGATAACAATAGCTAAACTTGAATCACATGCGCCATGGCCGTAATACTAGACGAATATTTGTAGTGTTACTAATAAGGACAACAAGCTAAACAGATCGTCGTTGTCTTTTTAGTAAAGTACCCTTACCGATAGACCGCTATAATATACGTTTGGTAATAGTTGAGTTGATATATTGGAAGCTGGCTGACGGGCGAGTCAGAAGTCTTTGAAACAGGAATAATAGAAACTTAACGTGGACGCCGTGATATTCGAATCAAATCAAAACGAAGTATTTATTTGTACATCCAGTTAAGAAGCTTACATTAAAAATAATTTTCGTCCGCCGCATACCTATTAAGGTATGCAGCGGTATATTTCTTTTTCATTTGATAACAGTAATTACCCATATGTATTAAGGAATTTTGCACAGAATACCTATTTTGCAACATGTTACGTATAGCAAAACATATACATATTACATAGAAGAAACCTAATACGCGTATAGAGTTAAAGTTGTTGTATTTCATGAGATAAACTTATGTTCAGTGCAATTTTATTGAACCGTGTATTAGGCATTGGAATCATTTTTATTATAATATAATAATATTTTTAATAATAGCATTTAGATATAATAATAATTTCTGTTCTGAATAAATTACGCTAAGTACTTAAGGGCGTTTCGTAACTGGCACTGGCCATCAATATCACACTCAGATTTAGTGCAGGTGAGTGATCATCAAGATGTTCTAAATAAACCGTCGAGGGTGGCGACGCGGACGTGGCGCCGGTTGCCGTGTGACTGACCCGAGTTGGAGTTTAGTGGTCATTTGACATGCGATGGTTCATGCCCTGGTATCTGCAACGTTGCTTCTGTTACATAATACAATCAACCTCTTGTTTGCTAAGGACATGCAGCTGAATTATTCTAAATATGTTGCTGTTTAACTTATTATTATTACTAAACAACAGTGCGCAGACTTTGTGCCATGTTGACGAGTTATCACATTAACACCTTTATGTGTATTGTCTGAAAATTGTGATAAAACCTGAAACTTGCTGTCATTGAATACTATGTATATATTAAGTAACATATTATCAAAACCAATCGCAAATATGATATTGGAATATTTTAAATATGTCACAAATTTTTTGAAAGTTAAAACGTAATATCTTTCCTATAAGTAATCCCTGAAGAGGTAGGCAGAAGAATATAGGTATTATATTTCCGCGTTCAATAGTTACGTTTAATACCTACTATGAGCTATGGAATGGTGTACTTATGAAAGTTACTTTCATGCTAATCGACATAACCACTTAATTTTGTATCAATCAGTTACATTTACATTACACTCGTAACATCACGCCTATTATCCCCGAAGAGGTAGGCAGAGGAGTGTAGTACAGTACCACGTTCCACCAGTTACGTTAACGTCCCACTATGCCATGCACGTGGCGCAAATCCTGACTCCGAGCCACTACTGGAAATTCTAAATTAGAAAAATTCTATAGTGCCCGACCCAGGAATCGAACCCAGGACCTCTTGATCGGCAGTCGCGCTTGCAACCAACAAAACCAACGAGGCAGTCGTAATAAAATAATAGTTATAATAAATAAAAAGAAAGGAGGTCATAGTAAAATCTAATAACATTGTACGAAAAATATTCACATCAAAAAGATTATGAACTCTTATGGCAGACTCCTAATTCTCTCGCCGTTTAAATGTCAACGCATTTAATACAGACTTCAGCTCCTGTAAATATATACTTCATAATTTGAACATAAAATATAGTTTAACCGTTTAATGAAACTATCAATAACCGATCACCGAAGAGTTGAGAAGATGATGACATAGTAATTTGTTTTAGAATCGATTATATGCCTTAAAAGTTGTTATGCGAAGTTACTCTGCGGACCTATAATATTATAAAAAACGTAACATCACGCCTGTAAGCCCCGAAGAGGTAGGCAGAGGAGTGTAGAACACCCCCACGTTTCACCAGTT
>DWDU01004343.1:0-10834 GCA_018245575.1 Jemadia suekentonmiller | reverse complement strand
GAATGAAATACATAAATTATACTTAATATAATTATGAAACAACATCGACGATTCTTATCCTATTCTTATAGTAATGTATGAATTTAACGAAGAAGCTTAAAAAGAACGAGACATTGGACGGTATTATCCAAAGGCCGTACAATCGAGTTCGAAATTTAAAATTTTGGTTCGGGAATGTGCAGTTTTGGCACTTGATTTAGCGGCGAGCAACGCGGGACATCAAGCGAATGCGTGCAGGACTGCTTGTGGCTTCATCAATGGGCGTTTTGCCATCCGTTGAAACAACGGCTGCGTGTCGAACGGTTCAGTGAAAAAAAAACGCAATGTTCAATGCTCGATGAGTCCTATGATAAAACGCCCCTTGCTTTTATGTTAAGAAATTACAGTTTGTAGTAGAGGTACGAAGCGACGAGCGCTACAAGGGCTAGAGGTAAAGAAGACCCGATGGATGCAACGCCGTTGCAGCGATCCGTATCGCAGACGCTGCAATACTTGATCTGTCTGTCCATTGGCAACTTTATGGAAGTTGATTCTAATTGACGGCAGGTCTGGTTAAGGTTGTTCGGATTGGCGTCTAAGCACGTACGGACAGTAGTTCCGGTTTCTGTAAATGTAAAAAGATTTCTAGTGTTTTTAAATAATTCATTGAATATTTTAACATCCATTATTATTGTTATGTAATTGTAGTTTGTACATATAACATAATTTATACATAAAACGGACCTTAAATAAATGAGAATTACTTTAAAATATAGTATTATAAAGTACCCAATTGTTTACCAATATTGAATTATACCTAACATTTTCATTAAATGTCATTTTGACTAATGCTCAATGATGTCAATCTAAGAGTATGTACAGTCAAGGCACTTTAACTTATTTGAGTAATTAGTAAGGCTTCTGTAACAGTTTTTAAACAAGATACATCTCAAACTGTCTAACACCTGCAGATATATAAATTATAAAATTAAAAGTAACTTACGCATGACAATCTTGTGACAATATCTTGGAGCACCGGCGACGTTGTCCAGTAGGTCACGGGGTAATATGGCGCTGAGGTACGATCGTACATAGCTCACGGAATCTTGAGTCGAACAGTCCTGGAAGTCAGAAAAAGGAACATATGTATGTAAATTTGAAAGAAATTAATTGCAATATTTTTATATATCACTTCTGGACGACACCACTCTCTCCTTACGTTGTAAGTAATCCGACGCACCTACTGGTGTTGGTAAACCATCAAGGTTTCGATCTACAAGTTCGAACGACTGTTATTTAACTTAAAACTGCGGCCTTTTGTTTTAGATATGTAATATAACAAAAAGTATAGTTCAGGCGAAACGTGAGAGTAGCACAATACTGTGCTCGCCCATTCGAAGAAATATAGGTGTTGCGTTATGTTATAATTTACATATAAAGGTAACATTTGGTATCTAATGCGAAACCTGTTAAATAAGCTCACCACCAACGTAGACTTGGTGCCTGCGAAGGGGTCTGCGCACGTTGGATCAGTTTGAGAATTGCATTGGTAGCACTGCAAGCATAATCCTGGAGAGATAAAAAAAAACATATGTGAGTCCAGCTGGTACATACATCTTACATACATTGGCATTCAAATTTATAATATAATCATTAATATTTGCAAACGTAACTTCACGCCAGTAGTCCCCGCAGAGGTAGGCAGAGGAGTGGTTTATCACTCCTACGTTTTACCAGGTACATGTACCTATAGAATAAGTGGTGAGCCTATTGCACATATCCTGACTCCAAACCACTACTAGAAACGTCCAGTTAGAATAGTACCCGATCCGGGATCGAACTCTGAACTTCAAGATCTATAATTGTCCTGGCAACCACTCGAATAAAAAAACTAACATGTATTAGATTTATTTCTTGATTGACCACGAGACGCAAAAATCATGATTAAAAGCCTGTTTGACATTTGGGTTCGTTATGGGCGAGAACTACGCTGTGCCCACTTTTCTTGGAGAATACAAGCGTGATTATATTTATTCAACCTAGGCAGAAACTTCGAGGGTTTAAGCCATTAGTACGTCTTAATTTAACTACCCTGAGTGACGGTAATTGTCCTAGTGCTCTTTGAGGTGGATTGCAGACGTCTATGGCTGATTGATTCTTCACCAATAAAAATAGCATCCGATAGTCCAAGTAATAGGCCAGTAAAGCCTGTTATAGTAGATACTCATAGATTCCAGCAATAAGAGGTGAGCACACACAGAGAGGTCCACATTTAAACACAATACCGAGCGTCAACATTCTAATCTCTATGGTAACCTAGTATTATAAGCGGTATGCGTTTATTAATAGATTTTTAGCGCGGCATTAAACATGAATTTGATATAAATAGTTTGCGAGATACATCTCGATGCGAAGAGAATTACTGTACTGTATTCATGCATAATTCCATAATTCTCTCACTAGATCCAAATTCATGTGTCGCAAATAAATCATGTGTAGTATAAATAGATAATCGAATGTAACATTGATTCTTCGGTTACAATAATAATTAGCTTCATCAGAGCCATCAACCCTTATATCGTTCCATTGTTGGACATTAATCTCTTCTAAGAATGCAAAGGGTTACGGTCATAGTCTGCCACGCTGATCGAATGTGGGTTAGCGGTAACCGTTACCTTAAGATATTCTTTAAATAGGCGTCAAAATTTGAACTTAGGAACCTCGAAATAGCAGGGTGAATTGTAAAGTAGTAAACAGTTATTGCTTTAATTAATTTATTGATATTTCCATCAAAAGACTAATCCTTTCGTGACAGCTTATTATAGTTTCTGTCTAATAACGTATTCTGTTTGTGGAAATTTCAAACAAATATTAATACATCATGAGTGACGTCATTCATAAATGTGACAAAGAGCATATTTAATAAGATATCCTAATGATTCATACTACATTTTAAAATAGTTCAATTGAAAAAAACGATATTAAAAGTTATACTAATAGGGAAATCGACTACCTCGTTAGTCGTGCTGGTTGCAAGCGCGACTGCCGATTGAGAAGTCCTGGGTTCAAATCCCGGGTCGGGCACTATTTGATTTTTCTTACTTAGATTTTTTAATAGGGGCTCAAAGTCTGGTTATTAGCCCGGTAAATGACAATAGACTCACCAGCCATTTCATAGTGGGTGATAAACGTAACTGGTGAAACGTGGGAGCGTACTATACTCCTATGCCCACCTCTTCGAGGGTTACAGGCGTGATGTTACGTTAATAAGCAAATCCTTTCAATTGTTTTTCTTAGCAACATCTCATTATTCATAATTACATTCTTAAAAAAAGCAATACCTGTCATCTCTATCATTAGGACAGTGCAAAACATAAACAAAGTTTTCCACGAATTGTAAATACATGAAAATTATGTAAAGTGTTGCTGCGAGAATAGTAAACTGTGTTTATATTTCAGAAGAACGCACTAAAAATACAGCATCAGTAAGTAATGTGCTGAACGTAATAATGATTTTTTGTTGTCCGTTAGAACTATGGAACAAAATGAGGCCCACCATACTCGTACAACTAGCTATGGAATCTTCCTTAAAAATGAAGGTACATTCGTTTATTTGTATCACAAGGCTGCCCCCATATATGTATTTAAGTGGCAGAGTATTGCAAACTTCGTGTATTAAGAATTAATTCAATGCGTACTGATTCAGTTTTCAGTAAAGCGAAACAGTCCTGTAACTAATGTCAAACTCAATTTGATATTGTATTTTTATATCTGTGAACTGTAATTATTGGTTAGAGTGGTATAGTTCGCTTCTTCGCTACCTCTGTAAATAAAAAAAATAGTATAAAACTATCAATGCATCGTTTAAATTTGTAATTGGTATAAAACATCTTCTGAATTAGTCCAAATTTAAGTAGTAAATGGTGACGAGTCGTTTAGTCGCCTGGAGCAGTAAGATTGACATTAATTGATTAACTGACTCACGTGTGGTGCCATTATTCATAGCATTTCAAACTGAATATTACTAGCTTTGTTCCAAAAGCAAAAGTAATTTTGAATACAGAGTAAAGTTATTAGTTCAATTACTGATGTTCACTAGTAAGTAGGTGCACAGTAACGGTATATTCCATTGTTAATCACCGGAGGTTAAAACATTCTCGGCAATTGTATCATTATAATCGAATAACTTAGGTATAAAACCCGTGCATATACATAACCATGTATATAACATATTAATGTAAACATTACAAAAAAGATTCTAATTTTGAAGTTATAAATCATACTTAATCGTTCGTAATTAATACAATTCTAGTCACCGTTGTTCGTGGATCAATTTCATACAAACATTTCACATCTGAAATGATACAAGGATAATAATATTCGAATACCCAGTTACATAAAAGAACACGAATTAATGAAAAGAAACTCTGGCTCCGCAAGGGGGTCCTTTACGTCAGCGAACAAACAATGTTAGTCACAGGCAAATTTATCGCAATGTTTTTGTGGTTCAGCGATAACTTTTGTTATCGATTGGAGGGCGCTAGTCTTGGCATGGGTAAGACACAATTCCATAATTTATTATACCCACTGGTAATCGATCGGAATGTATCAATTTTCTTTAAAATTACAGAACGTATTTACTTGTGTCATGTATTTATTACAACTGCCAAGAGATGTTTAAAAATTCTTAAAAATTGCCGTAACGATGTTAGTTAGGTTTTTTTTAAGAATCCTTCACCCTGATAAATAACCCTAGATTCTTTGAATAATAATGAAATATAGTATTTGAAAATTAAATTAACTTTGCAAATAAAATGACAATCGACAATGAATGAGACAATCGAAATTGACAATAAAAATTATTACCAATTTGATTTAAATTTTAAAGGGAGATATTTGAATTTGGATTATATGTACACATTTAGTAACTATTGTCTCACCTATTTGATAACATAAAAGAAACTACTAACATAAAAGAAGTTGATACACTTAGAAGTATTGGTATCTGGAGTAAACAAGTTAATAACGCTCGGTCGGAATTGAATCTACCATTCGTATGTCACTGCCCACATTACATTGCAATTTATTGTTTATTTGTTTAGGAAAGTTTCAAATGGTAGCATGAAACCAGACAAAAGTTACAAAGTTCGACGAGTGTGCTGTTAAATCTTTTCAAACTCTCTTTGTCCGTGGCAAGCTATATTCAAATTCGATTTGAATTCAAATTCTTTTATTCAGTGTATTATAAAGCATATTTCAAGCAAGTGGTAACTGTTACTTATCGTCATCAACTTTGCTTTAATACGAGTAACTTTCGGTACCCTTTTAATAGATACATTAAGTGACGGCCAATCATTGTTACAGTCAACATTCATCAGCTTTGGGTATCCATGATATTACGTCGGGAGAAAACAACCCCTAGCACATTTAACGAATAAGAAAATAAAAAACGATCTTTTTGCAATATTGTTCGATCGAATAATAATTATACTATCCTGTGCGTCCATAGTAGATGCCTGCGTTTGCTTGCAACTTATACTCTTTTGCTTGGAAAAATGTCCTGTACAAAAGGTGAAAACGTCAGTTTTACTACACATTGCTAAATAAAATGTTTTAATTCTAATAATTACCCATGTCATTGAAATATAGAATGCCAGAGGGAATCGATAGCATTGTCTAGAAAAATATTTACTCAAATGTTTCATTTAAGCGAGAGTTAAGAGACATTGTTGCTTATAAAGTATACTATAGATAGGTACGAGAAAAGGTTAATTATTTGAGTCAGTGCATTGTATTTTATTATAACTAATTAAATTTCAATGTGGTAAGTCAGTTAAATAAACTGAGTAATGTGTATTGTGTTAGTCTACATTGACAAAAGCGCAGATTATATTAATATGCAATTTAGTGTTCGACTGGCTCAATGGTCGTGTTATTTGCATGCGCGACTACCCATCGGGAGGTCCTGGGTTCAAATCCAGGATCGGGCACTACTGAATTTTTCTAATTTAGATGTTCTAGTAGTGCACCGGAGTCTGGAAATGTGCCCAATGCATGGCAATAGACTCACCACCTATTCCATAATAGGACGTAAAAGTAACCGGTGAATCTTGAGAGTACTATTAATACATTCCTCTGCCTAACTCTTCGGAGATTACTGTCGTGAGGTTACGTGTTTGTTTACAAGTGTTTAATGAACATGTATAAAGGTGCTCCCTGTTAACTTTATGAGGGACCTGGCGTGAAGATATACATGTATGGACATGTCTACGGAGAGTGCATGGAGAGGTAGCACCGCAGTTCCTATTCGTACCGTGAAAAAATTGTTATGAAACAAGTTGTGTGGTCTAAAGTTGTTGCCAGGTCAGGGCCATACTACACACGACCCTCTCAGTTGTCTGGACGAGTAATTGTGAGTGGAAAAATTGCCAAAATCGTCTCACATAATTACGACCTCCAACCGGTTAGAGGCAGCTACAGATGTGGTGGGTGGTAGCAGTAGTTCGAACCGCTGTTACAGTCATTTTATACTTTATATAATATACGCTACATTTATAATTTCCTTCTATGATGCATAGTTATCTGTATAATAACAACAATAAATTAATACCTATATAATCATGCTATCCGATCGAAAGCAACAACTATATAAAATGAATTCGACACGAGCATAATAATAAAAATACTATTAATATTGTGATTATCTCAATTTGTTTCATTATTATGAATCTTATTGCTATGTACATAAGAACTTCCAATTTCAAATCGACACGCCGGCTGTTGGGCTCGATGATCTCACCGTCTATTCATACACCTACAGGTACCTACATTGAGGCCACGATCAAACTCGTCACCTTCGACGTACCATGTCAGCAACTAATGGAAAATTTCCATAGTTTTCCGCAACTTCATCTGAGTTTCACTTACATTAGTAGAAGTACTTCGCAATTTGAATTGTGGCTACATTTTATTTTAATACAAATAGCAAGTTATAGTTTAGTTATTGACGTGTCTTTCAATATTTTGATAGTTTTGAATAGATATTACACGATAATTTTGTTGAAGTACTGTAGTTTATGATAAAAAAAAAACTTTATATGGTGGAAATTTTAAATAACACGCTTAATCTGCCAAGGCTACATTAAGCTTAAGTTATGAGCTGGCGATTTTCTGTGTATTGTATTTTTTCTTATGTTTGGCACGGGTCCAAAATTTAAGTACATTAACATTTTTCTTGTTTAGTTAATATCAGCACTGAGAAAAGGCAGTGTTAGATGATTTATTGGCCTATTAAGATACATAGGACACTTGACCGGCTCACGTATTATAAACATTCCGCATGCGGACGACAACAATTTAATACTTTCTTGAAAAATTCTACAAAAATCCAAGACACGCTCGAAGTAATCTAACCCAGATTTGTAAGCCTTACATAAATAACAATATTTATGAAATCAATAATGCCTAATATTCAGGACTTGCCGCTCATCCCGTATGATTCAGCAAATATTACTTTTAATAACGAAGTTTCAAGCGACGTCCAGAATAAATATAAATAGCTTAAAGTTCTCTCTAATGTTTCTGTCATGTTAAATTAGCTAATTGTTACTTGGTCAACGTGACCACTGTTCTCATTCTGAGAGGAGACAAAGTGTTCAACAGAGAAACGACAAAGGATTTATGATGTTGAAGAAGTCATGCACTTCTGTATAGTTTTAAATTATATTTCTACACCACTGCCTTGTTGCGTCAAGTAAAGCCTATTCCTCACATTACGAACTGACGGTAAAGCGACAGCATGTGAGCGACAACGTTTAATTATTCAAACGCTTTAGGAAGATATGATCGCCTTTACATATGTGCAAAATGTACCTACGTAAATTAGTTAATATTATTATCTACAATACTAAATGACTAATTGGCAATACAAAGGTTTTATCAATGCATTATGTTATTCATTCGTCTATCAGGCAATGTTTATGAATTGGTTTCAATTGACTCCAGTGTTGAGCGATCCCGAAGCGAATATATAGTGAATTACTGAGTCACTAACGTACCATAACTAAGTACGTACATATTATATGTTTATGATGAAATCGAAGCATTTATAAAATTATATAACGCAGACCGTATTGTTGTTTATAGCTATCTGAATAAACAAGTTATGAATTATTCATAAAAATGTTCGAGGAGGTCTTTTGAAGTTTTGCAGATATGTACCTAATGTTATCCTCTCGTACGCACCTTTCACAACATTAATACTGGAAAAGAATACCTTCTAATTGCGGTTTGGGTTCTAAGATACCAGTCCATCATCTACGCAGTGGATTTTTTAACGATATTAACAGGTAACAATTAAATACAATGAACACAATTACTGTAATGTAATTGGTTATTCAGTAATTAACAAGAAACCGTAGAGTTGATTCATGTGGTTAAATGATTCAACTTTGATTGACGCATTAATGCTTACTGGCATTATCTCATTAGTCTAATTGTGTGTAAATGTTTGAATAGGCACGGCATTTCTATTGTTCAAGTTATCAAACATTTCTATTAGGTAAATACATCTAATTTTACATGCATTTAATAGTAGGTTTATATTAGATGTTAATAAATCAATTGTAATGTACTAAGAACATTCAAACTTTCTATCTTTAGTAGTGAAGTAAATAATGAAGAAAAGTTGTGTCATTCGTCTGTGGAGGAAATAAAATGCTGACCTGCGTTAACTGTTAGAATTATAACCGAGCATTATGTACTAAAATTTATTTGAAATGTTCAGGCACTTGAAGACACTTGGTAGACGGACGAGCACATTACAAGCTTCGAGGACACATTTAGGACACAAATTAAAGTCATGATGCGATGAATGTCCTCACTCATATGTTAAGTGGTCAATGTAACCCACGTGCAATGTCCGTTCATCTGCACTCATACATCAATTCAAGTAGCGACAAAAATGTGTGTACTCTAACGTATTTGCTGGCAACTACAAAATAAATGCACGTAAATTATGAATTGCGAGCAAGAACATATCCATCTTAAGATTAATTTCCAGTAAGACAGTTTCTGAGTAACGTCGGTAATGCATTTCCAACTTGGAGGACGTGATAGTTTTCGAACTACCGTATAATATTCTTCACAAACAACTCGTTCAGGTATTTATCGCTGTTGAAAGTAACTGAGAATGTACATACATAAAATATGTAATTCTTGCATGTATAAATTTCTATATTTACGTATACAATTAACAACATACTATTTATGCAATTATAGAACAGAATAATGGTATTTATAACGCGATGTGAACTTATTTAAAAATTCGCATTACAACCATGTCAATGCCAAAAATATAATAGCATCAGACTTAATGACTTTGTCTTTAGTATTTTAATTTTGTCATTAGAAAAACCACTTTAATTTACAAACAATTTTTTTAAATTTGTAACATATTCGTTTACTGTCTTTACAACTGATCTACAATTAACATTATTCTAAACCATTCCACAGTCACACAGAACAAAACCGAATATTACATAATAAATATTTTTTTGTCTTTGATTGTTTTCTAAACACCATACGTTAGTTTTATTACCATCGTTCTTTAAGTGACTGTACGTCCTTGTATGCCCAAGAGTGTTTTATTGTGCTTACATTAGTAGCTACGAGTTCTATTTACAATGGGCCGTCACATCTATGACATCATTCTCAAAGTTATACAACGTACGTCGTAAGTTCGAGAACGTAATCGTAGCTACTCATGGTGGACTTAGATAAATATAATTTGTAAAGCATAATTTTCTTGAAGAAACTTCTAATGGGTGCTCGGAGGCTGGATTTGTGCTGTGTATGTCAACAGGCTCACCCCTTTTTCTATGGTAGTGTACTACACTTCTCTGCCGACCTCATTTGGAATTACAGATTTGATATTAACTTTTACTACTATTGGTATTTGGTTAGAAGTATAAATGTTATTAATAATTAGTTATACATAATTTATTTAACGGTGCCTACAATAACCATCGTAATAAAACTAATATCAAATTGCTACACCTTATTTTAGAAAAAATATTTCATTATATATTTGATATTTTGTTTTATTTGTATCTTGATTTACAGGGCATATTTTTAGAATAACATTTTTATTATAATTACGAGTATATTATACAAAAGTATAAAGGGACTGATTCTTTCTCGTCGGTTCAATGAAACTATCAAATGCCGACTAGGTAAACTGAAAGCGGGTTTTATAAAAAGTTGAAAGCAGAGTTTATCAACCCACGGGTCGCGGTCACAGAAGTGGTCGTTATCAGATAAACCAGTCGCATGGGTCACGATAAATATTTCGTATACCGTTCACCTTACAATCCGTTTTAACACGAAAAGGTTGTACGTGCAATTAAAACTTAAGTTAAAAAGCACTAAAAAATCTACGTATATATAATAATAAATAGATCCCTTTCTTGATCTACAAGTTTTTGTATGCATATTACGTTCTGTGCCATGTGGGGCGTATAAGACCCCCGCTGCACATTCCATTTAGGCCATTTGCAATTCTTATTGGAAGTCAAAGAATTCTTTAAAACAATATCACCGAGTCCAATATGGACAACTTCACATGTAAACGACTATTTTAATATCTTTACAGTATGGGTTGTATACGCCCCACGCGGCCTGAGTGGAAAATTTTCAAAAATAATCGTGGCACGGAATATACAAAACTGCATTGGTCGAGTGGGATGCAAGCGCTACTGCCGATCGAATATTTCTGTGTTTGATTCCTTAATCGAGTACCTAGAGTTAATATGATATAATAAACAGTTTTCATCATGGTTTTAACAGTAATTTTATT